>JAQQSZ010002525.1:0-14732 GCA_028646595.1 Phalanger gymnotis | reverse complement strand
TTAATTTATGGAATAAAATAAGCATTTCTATAACATGAGAGTATAAAGATTATTGTACATGAAATTTCAAATCTACTTTGCACAACTTGATATCGAATTCAAATATACAACAGAATTATCATGCACATTTCTTTTTTTTTCATCACTTCCCAGCTTTGCTTTTATAAGCTGAAGGGCTGGGAAAATGGTTACCTTCTTCATTTGTGCAGTGGAAGGAATGAGTTGATTTCCAAATTCCTGGGCTTCTTAATGGCTTGCTGTTTGTAGTGGGTTATCACTGTGTTTCTTACTGAGCCAATATCCTCCTCAGATCAGCAGGCAGGCACCAAATGCAGTTTCTCTCCTCCTTCTCCAGGCCCTTACTCCCAGTGGTTCTGAAAGGTTTTGACAAGTTGACTCATCTCCAGCAGTTTTAAGGGGGTGGAGCCCCACTGTTATAATGTTATAAATACTTTCTTTAAAATAAGGAAGGAATGAAAGAAGAAAAGGAAGAGGAAGAAAGAAAAAGAAAATCAGTGGGGACTAGATATGGTGAGTGCTGAATAATATCATATATATATGTGTGTATATATAGATATGTATGTATACACACACACACATACACACACAGAAACAGAAAGTGAAAGATACTGATATGGGTCATCATTCCTGAATCAGCAATTTATTTACAGTAGTATCTTACTTGTTAGGAGAAAAATAACATTAACAAAAAAACTAGAAAAAGGAATTAAAAAGAGAAAAAGTACAGCATTTTAAATCTAGGTTGATGCAATCTGGGTTGATGCAATCTGGGTTTCTGAGAGATGGCCAAGCCTCACTCAGAATCAGCCCTTCTCCAGCATGACCCAGGACTGGTGGCTCCGCAGGAAGGAGATGCCTTTTGATCTTTCCCATGTGTTTGTAGAACAGCTAGGTGAAGCAGATAGATGCAAGGGTGGGGAACCTGTGGGCAAGAGGCCACATGTGGCACTCTCGTTCCTCAAGTGTATCCCTTTGACTGAATCCAAACTTCACAGAACAAACCCTGTGGCCTTGTGGCCACAGATTCCTCACCCCTGGATCGTAGAGCACTGGGCTTGCAGTTAGGAAGACCTGATTTCAAATCCAGCCTTAGACATTGTGACTCTGGGCAAGAAGTCCATGTGACTTTGGGCAAGAAATTCAATTTCCCTATGCCTCAGTTTCCTCATCTATGAGATGGGGACAATAATAGCAGGTATTTCTCAGGATTGTTGGGAGGATAAGATGAGATGAGATTTGTAAAGTTTTGCTTTCTCTATGGTTCAATGATAGAGTGTTAACAAGGGTGATTGCAGGTCATCAGCCTGGAAAACTTGCCGTCTTGAATTATTATCTGCTGAAAGTGGCAGCATCAAGGGACCTTCATAAAAACATGTCATCACCTTGTTAGTAGCAATCATTCTATCCATCAGCGAGCATTAATTCAGTGCCTATTATGTTCTAGGCACTGGGAATACAAGTAAAAAGAAGAAAACTCCCTCCATATAAGGAATGCACATTCTAAAGCAAGAGAAGAGGAATTTGGAATCACTTGGTTTGTATACCTGGGAGAGGGCATGGCCAATCAATCAGAAAGCATTTGTTAAGCACCTTTTCTTTTCCAGGGTCTGTTCAAGTTGCTGGGGATTCAAATACAAGGAATGAAGGAATTCCTATTTGCAAAGAAGTTACATTCTAATAGGGTGATGAGCACACATAAGCAGAATGCACAGAGAAGACACTCATGAATGTCAGGACTAAAAGGTTGAATGTAGAAAACAGTGATATTACTGTAATGCATGTATAACCTATGTCAGATTGGTTGCTGTCTTAGGGAGGGGGAGGCAAGGAAGAAAAATTGGGAACTCAACAAAAATGAATGTTGAAAATTATCTTTACATATAATTAGAAAAAATAATATACTATTACATTTTTAAAAAAAATTAAAAAAATTAATGTGTGCTCATATAATTAGAAAATATCGATAAGAAAACAGAAGTAACCAAATAACAGATGTCCAAAACTACCAAAGAGAATTTTTTATAAATAGTGGAAACACAGAGAATATTCTGAAATGCCCATTAAAATAACTTACCAAGACCGACTGAGACTTCTTTGTATTTCTATTAAAAAAATTGAAGGAGTTTCATGAGTTTTTTGAACTGATCCATAAATGTTTCTTGAATTTGTTGAGCTGAATGTAGGGAAGTGAGGTGATTTCTCTGCCCAGCAACAAGATATAAACAAAGCATGTGGCTGCTCCTGCAGGGTGGGGCATTTCTAGTACAACAAACTTGCTCCAAGTTCATAGGGAAATCCAGGTCGCAGATGTCTTCGGCACATGAAATGAAGGCATAATTCGCTCTTGACCTTGGATCCTAAGGGTTGCTGAAGCATGGCAGAGAGCATTTTTCCTCCCCACTTGGGAGACTATGAAAGACATTAATTTTCAAGCCGGACAGAGGTAATTACCATTCCATTATGTTAGAGGTTAACAGTGTGATTTCCTCAGTGGCCGCCTTTACAGAATGTTAGGCCCCACTGCCTTTATTAAATACAGGTAATGAAAGGAATCACAGTGTTATTAACCTCTAACACTGATGAAAAATTAGACTGAAGGAAAAGTGGGGTAAAACCAGGGTTATTGGGTTACCCTTCTCTCTGACTACCACTCAAAACCCACAAGGGCTTTTCATGGCTCTTTGCCCATGTTAATTGTTAGAAAATTGTAAGCAAGGTGAAACAGAAGGGGGCAAAGGTCTCAGGAGTCTGCGGGATTAATCTGATCTTTTCCAGCTGTCATCAATATATAATGTAGTTATCCTGGCATGGGAGATATAAATATTGACACCAATAGTAGCATTTATTCTTGCTAGTGTAGCAAAAGTAACGTTACTGTGGAGTGTCTACAAAGTTCTTCGAACAAGTGGGGATACCTGCGCCTCTGCTTTGAAGGCACTTGAGATATGCTTGAGATGAAGAGGCAAGCGCCTATTTGGCTGACCAGAAGGAAGAGCCAATGACTCGGTGACCCTTAAAAAGAGAGGGACAACACTCTCTGGTGCTTGTTTCCTTTGGCTGCAAGTGTAGCAAGTGGCTTTCAACTCTTGCATTTCCCATGGAGGGTAGGCAAGGGGCTGCCTTTTCCTCTGTCTCTATAGAAGTCGCAGACCACAAACACATTGTAACCAAAGCACGTGTTGGCTTAGGTGAGCCTACATTTGGACCTTAGGACTATCTCTTCTCTTTAGTTTGTTTTCTGAATATAATAAGCAGTGATGCCGGGATAGACATTTCCGGCCTTGAAGGCAGCAAGGGTGAGTTTGAGAGGTCAGTTGATCCTGGGCCTCAAGACAATGTTGACTGCCCTTTGGGAGGGGCCCCCAGAAAATCTCACAGCACTTCTTGGAGAAAATGACCATCAAGGGAGAGGATCCTGGGAAGGTGGCAGAGTAGGTCAGAAAACTCCAAGCTCTCAGGATTTTCCCCCACAGAAGAGTTAAAATAGTACCTTAGGGCGAACAAAGTGGGGTGGAGACAAAGAAGAATAGGGGCACAACCAGGATCTTCCAGTGACAGTCTGAGAAGATCTGAAGAAGAACCCCAGGACTGGGTTTGGTACGGGAAGGAGTAAACACCTCTAGGCTAGGTTCTGTTTTAACAACAAGCGGCAAGCCCTGGGGTTAGCTGGTTTAAGAGGCTACCTCAGCCCCAGCAACGAGAACTTTTTACTCCAGGATAGTGAGGGGAGCCATGCGTTTGAGCCCATGAAGATTGCGGGAACCTCTCCTGGCGAGAAATGCCAGACCCAGCTGTGCTGTGAGGAGCAGTGGGGGCGAGAAGGAACCAACACACACCTGGTGAGTGCAGAAGCAGTGGGGCAGAAAGCCGCTGGCTGTGGGCACTTACGGGAGGTTGGAAGTTTGGCTTTGGTTCCAGGCTAGAGGGAACTGAAGATCTGCGGCAAGAGGCATCATTTCCCATACCCCAGGGCTAGAGGTGATTATAAAAAATGAAGTTATTATACAAAAAAGCATAGGCAAAAGAGAAAGAATCCAACCATAGAAAACTATTATGGGAATAGAGATGGCCGGGGTTCATCCTTAGAGGAGAACATTGAAGTAAAGAAATCCCCAAAGAGCAACGTCAAATGGTCACCTGCCCAAAAAGAATTTATAGACGATCTTAAAAAAGACTTTAAAAATCAAATGACAGAGAAGGAGGAAAACCTAAAAAATAAAAGAATAAAAATAAATCCAAGAAAAACAAGAAGGCTATGAAAGAAAAATCAGCCAATTAGAAAAGGAGATCCAGAATCTTAGGGAGTAGAAATGACACCTTGAAAATTAGAATTGGGCAAAGTGAAGCCACTGAAATTATGAGAGATCAAAAAGTAATTAAACAAAACATGAATAATGAAAAAATAGAAGAGAAAGCGAAACACCAGATAAGGAAAACAACAGATTTGGAGAATAGATCAAGAGGAGAAAATATAAAAATAATAGGAGTAACTGAAAGTTATGATCAAAAAAAGAATCGATGCAATCATACAAGAAATAATTAAAGAAAATTGTCCTGAAGCATTAGAACAAGGCAGAGAAGTAGAAATAGAAAAAAATCCATCAAACACCACTTAAAAGAGATCTTATGAGAAAAACTCAAAGGAATATCATAGTCAAATTCCAAAATCCCTGGATCAAGAATAAAATAATAAAAGCATTAAGATTAAAACAATTTAAATATAATGGTGCCACAATTAGAATTACACAATGGAGATAGTAATGCTAGCCCAGCCTCCTTACATTAGAGCTGCAGTGTGGGCATAATAGAGAGTGCCAACCCTGGCATCAGGAAGACCTAGATTCAAATCCTACTTTTCATATATTCTGGGTGTATGACCCCAAGGGCGTCATTTATTTCCTCAGTGGCTAGACAATATTCTAACTTTCTAAGTTAGAAAGCAGTAGCTAATATGTATTGGTGGAAGGAGCATCCATACTGGGAGTTCCTCACACAGATAAAAATCACAGGTCTAGATCCCCACTGTTCACCTTCCCATATACCCACCTCACTGGGCTATAGTTAAGGAAATACCAGACAGAGCCTTTCAGGTTCACAGAGCACTTTTGGCCTAATGGGCCTGTAACATTGGGAGTAGAATTTTGGGCCTTTTGAGAAATGAGGAAAGTGAGGAGCACAGATGATAAGTGACTTGTTCAGAATCACAAATAATAAGCATTTAGGCCATACCCAAAGTCTGGAGTCCTTGTGAGCAGTAAATCCATTATTATTTTTATAACTTTGCATTAGTTTATAGTCAAAGAGGAATATGGAACACAATTGCTTTTCTTTCACAGAATAAAACATAAAAGCTTGTTCCTTCTTCATATCATACAGTAGATTAAAAAAGAGTTTTTTAAGCCTGGGGCCTGGGAATGTATATATATATTTACACACATATATGTATACGTATGTATGTATGTATGTGTATGTATATATGCACACACACATATGATGTATGTACCTATCTGAATATGTATATGTATGTATGTATGTATATAGACATATGAAACAGTAGTTCAGCATAATTGATTTCCTTTGAATTTCATTTTATGCAGTTAAAAACATGATTTTAATGCGGGGTCCATAGCAAGGAGTCTGTGATACAAAAAATAATGGTTAAGAATCCCTGAACTAGAGAATCCGAGATTCCTATGTTTTTTGTCTTTTTGTTTGTTTTGTTTTGTTAATTTTCCAAAATGTACTTGACTTGGTGGAATAAAGCACAACTTTGAATGTTCCCTCCAGCAAGGCTTTCCAAATGAATACATTCAGATCCTGCAAGGTTCCTTACATGGGGATATTGGCCAATGTGGCCTGGTCCAGGGAGCATGCACAATTACAGACTCTGCCTGCTGGCGACCCACATGGATGGTTGGAGAACCCACTTCTGAAAATCCCTGATGACCAGAAACAAGGGTTCTAACTCTCCACTTTGGAGCATAAACAGGTATTCTCTTACCAGTCTGTTTACTGCTAGTGAAGGAAACCTTTTGATTGATTGCTGAACAAGAACCCAGTGTATATACGAAAGTCACTTAACTATCCAAATTGATCTTTTCAATTGTTTTCTTGCTTGCTCTGAGGTATAACTATGTTTCTTGGTGCTTTAGAGAGCTGGGAGGAACGTGGGTGGGGTATCTTCCCTTCCCATCAGGCCAACTTCTCTCGTGGTATCCTAGGCAAAGCCTGTGCCTGGGGGGTGAAGGTGAGGCTGCTGCCTATTTATATCTTCTTTCATTTTAAGTTCTTGACACTTTCTATGAACCACCAGACATCCAGCAGGGGAGACTGGGAAAGAGGTGGCTTTGAGGAGCATCCTGCTTGACTTGGTCCATCTATAGATTGACTCAGCAATTGAGGTGCCACGTCCTACAAGCAAGAGAGTGATTTACACGTTACTTATGTTGCACATGTAAGTGAACTTGGTGGGAAAAATGTCTCACTTCCACTTTAAGCTTTCTTTCCCCAAGGACCAAGGTGGAGGAACGAGAGCACTGCCTAGTTTCTTTCTTTCTTTCTTTCTTTCTTTCTTTCTTTCTTTCTTTCTTTCTTTCTTTCTTTCTTTCTTTCTTTCTTTCTTTCTTTCTCTCTTTCCTTCTCTCTTTCTTTCTCTCTCTCTCTCTTTCTTTCTTTCTTTCTTTCTTTCTTTCTTTCTTTCTTTCTTTCTTTCCTTCCTTCCTTCCTTCCTCCCTCCCTCCCTCCCTACATCCCTTCCTCCTTCCTTCCTTCCTTCCTCTCTCTTTCTTTCATTTCTTCTCTCATTCTTTTCTTCTTTCTTTCTTTCTTTCTTTCTTTCTTTCTTTCTTTCTTTCTTTCTTTCTTTCTTCTTTCTCTCTCTTTTTCTCTGGATTCTTGTACTATAGTTATATATATATATATATATACATCAAATAAATTTAACATTGTAAGACGTAACTGATATCAGTGAGCTACTTGATAATGAAGAAAAATTGACTAGACTGATTGTCGATTACTGATTTTTATTGATGGTGATGATGGACTTTCTACTGGAAATGGAAATTTATATTAGGGCAAAAAACCCCACATTGGAATGGGGCTTGAGCTGAGAGTATTGGAAGAACTCCACTGCTGAGGGGGAGATTGAGCCCTTGCTGAATGGTGCAAATGGAAGAAGGGGTGAGGACCAGTGCATATGTGGCTATAGATGTGTAAAAGAAGAGGGGTATTGTCAGGTTCTAAGGTGAATGACACGCTAAAAGTTGCACTTGGGGACTCCCTCCTTGACTCATTTCATTGCTATCTTGGTCTTTGGGCTCAGTGATAGTCTAGCAGGTATATTTTAGAATACACGAGTTCACCAAAATTAATTCAATTCTCTCTCTCTCTCTCACATACACACACACATACACGCACACACACATGCACATACGCACACACACACACACACACAGACACCCCACACATGGATAAAGACCTGCCAGATACAGACAGAGCAGCCAGCATTACAACTAGTATCTCTTGAAGAGATATTTTTTCTTGTTATGCATTTGACACTATAAAACAAATACCAAATCTGTGCCAATTCTGCTTGCTTGCATGCATGTAGAGAGATTAGAAGAATAAGGAATGAGTCCAGGAAAGAAGGAGATCTAAATAATTGAAGTTTTGCAAACTAAATTTGGATCTTTTCATTGCAAACTGAATAATTGTCTAAGCCAGATGTTTAACAGAGATAAATATATGTGTATGTGTGTGTATGAGAGAAAAGAAGAAAGAGGAAAAGAAAGGAAGAAAGAAAGGTAGAAGGAAAGAAAGAAAAAGAAGGAAAGAAAGAAAGAAGGAAGGAAGGAAGGAAAGAAGGAAGGAAGGAAAGAAAGAAGGAAAGAAGGGAGGGAGGGACAGAGGGAGGGAAGAAAGGAAGAGAAAGAAAGAGATGAATGGAGAGAGAGAGAGAAAGGAAGACAGACAGACAGACAGACACTGTGGGTAAAGTACTGGGCCTGGAATCAGAAACATCTGAGTTCAAATCCAGTCTCAGGCACTTATTAGCTGTGTGACCCTGGGCAAGACACTTAATCTTGTTTGCCTCAGTTTCCTCATCTGTAAAATTACCTGGAGAAGGAAATGTCAATCCAGTACAATATCCTTACCAATAAAAACCCAAATGGGGTTAGAAAGAGTTGGTCTTGACAGAAATGACTCAACAATCACTGTCAGGAGAGGCAATTAAAGATAGATTATTTAGGTCATAGATCTAGACTTCAGTGGGACCAGTTAGAAATTTAATCTAATCGTCATTTTTCACATGAAAAAACTGAAGCTAAACTCAGGGAAGCTATGTGACATTCTCATCATCAGAGGCAGGATTTGAAAACAGGTCTTTTGATTTCTGAACCAGAATGACTGAACAACAACTTTTCATACTATATCATGAACAGAGTAGTGTGCTCTTCTGAAGCATCTTCAGATGGATGAGAAGTACTAACTGTGTCCGTTGAAGAGAATGGAGTGACTGGCTGAGAGGACAGGGAGGAGCAGAGGGCCTGTAGGTCACATCAATGAACTGTGAGACCAGGGGGTTAGAGAGGACCTCACTGTGACTACCTTCTCCACTTGGTGCAGCTCATCTATTCCTGACATGATTCATCTCTTGGCCAAGCTTTTTATAAAGGTTACCACCTTGGGCAGAAGTGGGGGCAGGGACCCTCAGCATACTGGGTGCCTTCCTCTAGGTCTCTTAACACTATATGCACACCAGTAGACCACATTGGGAGGTGATGTGGAACAATGGAAATAGAACTGGCTTTGGCATCATAGGGCCTAGGTTCAAATCCCCCTTCTCATACTTATTACTTATGTGACCTTGGGGGAAAAATCACTTAATCTTTCTTGGTCTCAGTTTCCTCATATAAGTAATCAAAAGGTTGGATAAGATGCCCTCTGTGATTCCTTCTAGGACTATGCTTTTATGTCTCTGGGTCATTATTTACTTTCATCACACTACTGGTTCACTGACACTTTTGGTCATATATTTCAATGATGATGTCCTTTATCTTATTTCTCTTCCACAATCATTGATTGGTCATGTGTCAACAGCTCCTCACAACCATGCTATATTTGGCCTGCTGCTTGGATTCTTTGGAAAGCGTGGGGTTTCATAATTGGCAGCCAATCAGCATCCCATGGAAACTCTTCCATTGTGAAATGCCATATGTAGTCAGTAGTGGCCAAAATGGCCCAAAGATGGTTCTCTCTGTCAAGTTCTCTTTCTCATCTAGTGAGTCAAAATCAAGTGGTTTCTTAGCATGCTGCCAGATTTACCTCCCCGCCATATAAGCGACCTTTACTTTGGAGACATTTGGCTATGAAGGAATGCAGAGCATAGTAAAACCTTTCCTTAGGTGAGCACTTTGGGCTCTCTCTTAAGGAGGGGTGGAGGAGTCTAGGAATAGCAATGAAAGGGATCAGGAGATTTCTGAGAAAATGAAATATCCATTTGCTTGAAGGTCTGGAAAAGCTGTTTCCTCCCAAGTTATTAAAGAGCTTTTGGAGAAATCATTGGGTTTTTCTATAATCCCTTATTCCTGGTAGCTGCTGGTGAATCCATTCTTTCCTGGTAATGAATATAAGCCCTATACATTAATGAAACAGACATACCATTATGAGTGAAGGTATACTGCCCTCATGAGCTGGAAATTTATCTGACCACACCGGGAGAAAATGGATGAATCTGAGTGGACAACAGCTGTGGTGATGTTAAATGTATCCATCTTTCCCTAAGAGGGTTGCTCAAAAATGAGCAGTTTGTCAAAGCACGAACAAAGAGAGTCAACAATGGGGTGGGCTCTTTTGCAAATTTCTCTCCACTTTTCCCCTTCGAAGACCAGTAGAGATGGCACTAATTGGACCAGAGGTGGGGAACCTGCAGCCTCAAGGCCATGTGTGGGCTTCTAGGTCTTTAAGTGTAGAAAGGGTCACACTCGAGGACTTAGAGAGCAACTCGTGGTCTCGAGGCCACATGTTACCCACCACTGATGTCGACTATCCAACAGAAAAGGGTGCATACTAGGTTCTAGACTCCTTACCCTGAGGGCTCAACAATTGGGAAGCCTCCAGTAAGTCAAGGAACGAGATGGTAATAGGTACATTAAAGACCAGACAGTGCAATGCTAAAAACCAAGAAAAAAAGATTTAGAAAACGTATTCTCATTTTCACAGTGATGGAGTGGATAGAATGCTGCACTTAGATTCAAGACCTAGGTTCAAATCCTGTCTCAGACATTCAATAGCTGTGTGACTTTGGGCCACTTAATGTCTGTCACCTTCAGAATACTAGTCTATTAAATGGGAATAATCACACATACAGTAGTTTTTTTTTAACAAGGTTGTGAAACTCAGATGACATAATTTATATAAATAACTTTATAGATCCCCAAAGCCCTACGTAATAGTTATTTCTCACTTGTCCTTTCTTTATTCCAAACAAACCTCTTCCCCCTATTTTTGCTTTATTCTTATTATCAGTGACAGTGCAAGAATGTCAACTGATGGTCCAGTATGAGAGAGCAAGGAGGTGGTGGAGTCTGACTTTTATTGCAGGCTTTGAGCTCATTTAAAAGTTGGAGACGTTTGAGGAAACAGAGAAACAAAGAAGTGGGAATAGCCCTGAAAAATGTCTCACCCCTGTTGAGAAAGTCTTCCTGATTTTTCCCCAGTTTCTCTTGAGGCCCCCAAACGCAACAGACAGGTGTCTTATGTCCAACAGCTGGCAGACAGCTTAGAGACATTCATCAGCAAGGAAACAGATTACATGATAGCGATCCTGTGAATGTCGAGAGAGAGCAGCTTCTACTGTCACTGGCCTCAATTCATTCACTCAAAGAATTACTGAATCTGTTCTAATAAAGCTCCCAAGGATTGCTTTTTCTCATCAAAATAGATAAACAAATGAAAAGTAAGCAGAGTTAGGCCTAAGGCTGGTTCACTTTTTCAATTTCAGGACTGGGACAAAATGAGGCATTAGGGAACAGATATCCTTAAACAAAAAGAAGTTTATTCAACAATAGCACGGAAAGCCTATTCAGCAAATATACAGCTGTGGTTCAATTAAGTGCAAGCTATGCTGATCAATGCTTTTGCCATAATGATGTAGGTGGTCTGTGGGCTCTATTGATTCGTACAGAAATTGGAAGTTCATCACACCTTTATAGCCATGATTATTCAAGCAGCATCACCTTCATCATCATCATCATCATCATCATCATCATCATCATCATCATCATCATCATCATTTCTGACTTTGGACATGTGAGAAGCCTTCACAGGGAGTACTAGAGGAGAAGGAACCAAGAAAGACAGACCGGGTCTTCAAAAGAATGAAGAAAAGAAATCCTAGACTTTGCCCCCTGATTTTGGAAGAATGGCCCATGTCCAAAAGCAACTGATCCTCAATGCATACATTTCCCTGGAAGTCAGACCCTAGTAACTTTTTAAATGGATAGTCTTACTTCTCTAAGAATGGTTTCAATTCATGAAGGAAAGTTTCTCAGAGGTGGGACATCCAATCTCAGTAGTCATAAGAATGATGATGAGGACAGAAAGATTTTATGTAAGAGAAATAATTTATATTAGTTACCAAAATTTGTAAGATATTGCCATCACCATAGATGAGTATTTTGATATCCAATATGATTAGAGATAAAAATGCCCAAAATGATTGGTTTCAGTGTGAACTGATACACACACTAACAACTTTTAGAGAGCATTTGGAGAGTAGACCTGTGGTATAGTTGTGAGGACTTGTATCACTTTTTCAACAATGTAGAATGATCCTTTCTTGTGTGGGAATGGTTTATTGTTTCAGAAGGCAGAGAAAGATCTATTGCTTATTAAAAAAATGACAATGTAATGACAGTTTCCAAGGCACCAAAAATCTGAAGGACTGTATGGAAGCCCCCAGTGCTGTGAAGCACAATGATATGCCAGCTAATTTGAATGTTCTATGAATAAAAAAGTTAAATGAAGAAAATGAAAAAAAAATCATCTAAACATTTAGAGACCAAGATATGATTTAGCAAAGACTATTGCTTGGATGAATTAGGAGACTTAGACTTTTTAAGTAAAAGGCAAGTCATTCAGAGTCAGGAGGCTCATTTAAGCCAAGTTACTGGGAAATAGGAACCAGAAGGGGTATCTGGGAAGAAGAATTGAAGACACACAATGAAACCAAAGGGCTGCCTACTCTACGTGGCAGCCAGGAGAAGGTTTCATTAGAGTGGCTCCTGATTGGTTAGAGAAAACTGACTTCATCGGCCAGTAGCTCCAGTGGAGCTACTGCCACTGCCCCACCTGGACTCACTTGCTCTCTGCAGACACCACTGCCTTGAAAAGGAAAAGCAGAGAGAGTTTTGTAGCAGCTTTACAATGCATGTAAGTTGGATTACATTGTGGGATGTACCATGAACAAAGAACTGAGTTTAGACTTGATGCCAGCCTAACAATTAGAACTATTTTTCAATGGAATAGAGAGAAAGATTATAGACTCCTTAACGATAATGGGATCCCCCAAGCAGAGACTGGAAGACCCTCTGTCATGTGTATTGTAATAGGATTCTCTTTTGGGGGAGAAGTTGGACTAGATGACCTCTGAAATCCATCCCAGCCCTAAAGTTCTGGGATACTGTTTGCCCAAAGCATATGTACTACATCCTTTTGAAAATTAATAGACTATGATTGCAGGGAACTTCAGGTAGCACAGATAAGTTTGGGCTTGGAATAGGTGAATTTTGTGCTATGAAGATCTTACAAATCTGACATTGGACACATCTCACCAAACGGGCTTTTTAACTGAAAAGGAAGGGGAACAGTGCATGTGGAGAGCCAATCCACCATGGCCCACTAGGTGGCACTAGTGAGCAAAATTGCTGCCGCTGTCAAACTGCCCCTAACTTGGGTAGGGGGAGAAGTTATTCCCTGTTCCCTTCAAGAAGGCGTGGTTTTATTTTCCAGCTTCCTGTCTTTGAAGGTTCTCCCCTTTTACCAGAGTGAGATGACCTTTCTTGCCGATCCTTCAAGACTCCAAGGCTAAAAGACTATTCCATTCTGTCTTTCTGCTGGCTCCACTGTTCCAGGATGTGTTTTGGGGCACTAGTTTATGGTTGGCTGCTTGTTTGGAAGTGAAACTGGGAAAGCTATAGTGATTTACTGCTTCCTCCACCATCTTGGCTCCTGGAAGTCTGCTTTTGATTGGGAAGATAATTCTACTTACGTAATATAAACCTCACAGGGTGATTTTGAGACTCAACTAAGATAATGCCTATAAAGTACTTTGAAAATTTGAAAACATCCTAGAAATTCCAATTGTCATCATAATTATTATTAAAACCTTCTTGAATTCCTCTTATTAAGGCCTAAATTCCCTGCTTACCTAACTTATACATTTCCTCTGTGAGGCCTGATCTAGAGGAGGTGGATAATACATTCTGTAACTCAATCAATCAATCCACCAGCATTTATTAATCCCCTACTGTGTGCCAGGCACTATGTTAGGCATTGGGGATAAAAGTAAAAGAATGAAATAATCCCTACTGCAAGGTACTTGCATTCTAATGGATGAGACAACAAGTCCAAATATGAATTATGTGACTAGCATAAATGCACAGTGTATAAATACAAAATAGTTAAATGCAAGGGTGGAGGGAAACTAGCAGTTGGGGGAAATCAGGAAAGATGTTGCAGAAAATGGTATTTGAGCTACATCTATGAAGCAGAGGTGGCAAGGAGGGCAGTCCAGGCATAGGACACAGCCAATGCCAATGCATGGAGATTGGAGGTGGAATGTTATGTGCGAAGAACAGAGAGAAGACCAATTCGAATGGATTGCAGAGTTCAGGTGGCTCTTTGTTTCTCCTTATATACATGGGTTTCTACCTTTGGGTCCTCATACTCTCTCTAATGGTTGGATAGAGGGAACATGTGCAGATGAAATAGACATAATATAGCAGCAAACCTTTAAAAGAAGAGGTCAGAACTATGGCTGAAATCAGGCTTTTGTACTAGTTGCAGATTTTATTTTATTTTTCCTGTCCTGCAGATAATCAGAAGCTCGTTCCTCATTCTTATCCTTTCTTGTGTCCCTGTGAAAAGATGTGCCATAATGAAGAGTTACTCACATTGTGTTTTATTTTGCCCCGTAAGTGTGTGTGTATGTGTTTGAGTGTGTGTATGTGTGTGCATACGTGCACACACATACATATCTGGTATATACATATATGTAAGTATATAAACATATATATGCAGATAGACATAGATAGGTAGATAGATAGGTAGATAGGTAGGTAGGTAAATATATATGTATATATGTATGTATATATATATATTTAGACAGACAGATAGATAGACATATAGGTATAGCTATAGATATAGATAGATAGATCTATAGATACCTAAACTTTAATGAGATCTCCTACATCCTAGTAAAACACGCCTAGTGAGATCATATGTTTATAGGATATTTCTTGATCTGGGCATTGAGTAGGCTTGAGCGTGCTAGAGTGGGAAAGAGCCGTGACTTGAAAGACAGAGGACCTGGGTTTGAATCCTGCCCCAGCTTATTGTGGGATTTTAATAATAACTAGCATGTATAAGATACTTCAAGATTCAACAAGTGCTTTATAATCTCGTTTTATCCTCACAATAATTCTGGGAAG
>JAQQSZ010002524.1:0-14732 GCA_028646595.1 Phalanger gymnotis | reverse complement strand
TATGTTGCATTACATTTTTATTTGTTTTATCAAATATTCCAAATTAAATTTTAATCTAGTTCACATTTGAGTTCTATAGGTAGTCCAAGTTTGATTCCTTTCAACTAGATGATCTCTTAAGTTCATTTCAACTCTTGGGACACAGGTCATTTAATATATTTGAATGCTGAATCAAGAGCCAAAAAAACTCACACTTGTCTAAATCAGCAGATAAAATCTAATAGAAATAAATATACTCATCACTCCATATTTGTGGGTTTCACATTCACAGTTTCAGTTTTTTGAAAATTGGTCATCCATAATTAAATGGGAATTATTGGAGATTTACAGTATACTCTGGAAAATCACAGGTGCTGCCTGTATATAAAAAAAACTAAAAAAATTTTTAGTAAGTTATAAATTCATCAATAATGTACATTATTCATCTATTTTATCACATGCTACTATAAGCACACATACATAAATTTATTTTGTAAACAGTTAAATTTTGTTAAATGTTTCAGTATGCTAAAGAACTCTAGTGTTTCACATTCTTTTGGGGAATGCCTCCAATTGATGAGGGCACAATCTCTGGGAATGCCCTTGAAACTGGAATACAGTCTCTGGGAGCCACCTGGAACTCTCCTGGAGTCTTCCAACTGGATCTGGACTTCCCCTAAGGCCACGGGCCTTGCATTATCATTGGGCCCTGAGCTCTGCCTAGCCTAGCCCTCTATTGTCCAGCTGTTTCCCCACACTTAATCCTGATCAAAATATCTATACCCTAGCTCTGTTACCCCAGCCCTCTATTGTCTGTATGTCTACACTTAGCCTTCAGCTATTTCCCACCATGGAGTCTGACCTCATCTCAGTCCCATCAAGCTCCTCCTTAGACCCCTCCTCTAGTCACCCCAGACCACCCCTCAATCTCTCTCACAATCTTTGTGTATATAATCTCCATCTTGCCTCCATGAAAGTGCTCAGATTCAATCTGGCCCGCTTGTGGAAACAGGCCTCACAAAGGGTGGGATTTCTTAAGACAACCCATTGTGGTGAATCCCTAATAAACTTTGTCTTTTCCCTTGGCCGAGAAGACTTGAGTCAAATTCTTTTGGCAGGACCCAGCATGTCGGTATTTCGGGGTCTCGAGCACCCCTAGAAACCTATGGCTCCCTACCATATTCATTTTGATTAAACCTCTTCACTGTTGGTCTCTCTGACATTCAGCCTCAATTACATGATTTTCTCCCACATTGATTGTTGTATCTTGCACTTTTCCTAAAAGAAGGAAACCTGTGAAGCAGTTGCTGTAATTACTTATTTTTTTAACCACTTTTATTTTTCAAAAAGCTGGGAGAATTACTTTTTGTCTTGCATGATTTTTATTTTTGATTTCTTGAAATATAGCTCTTGAAAGACAGGCTTTTTCACCGTGTTTTAAATGAAGCTATTTGACTCCACTTTAAAGCCCAAATCACTCTGGTTTTCACTGAATGGCCAATAACAGTCAAACCCAAACCTCTGGGGCTCATCATTTAGATTTTGATGGCTTAGAATGAATGTAAATAGCAATTGTTTTCTGTTCTGGTCAGAAACATCCAGAGTCTTCCCCTAGGAAAAGTAATATCTTTGTGACGGTAAACTGAGCCATCTATTGTCTCAACTCTTACCCAGTCCTTAGTCTTTGAATGGTCATAGCCTCAGACAAACCGAAACCTAGCAAAGAACTTAATTTAGAAAGGCCAAGGTCACCCAGAGTATCCGGGCCATCTGCACTTGCTTTGACCTTTGTCTTACCACTGGACTTCAATGACTTTTGAGGACAGTGAGGTTGACCACAGCTCTGCCTCATTTATGTCTAATTCATGCAAAAATCAAAATATCACCCTTGTGATGGACAAACAACAGCAGCTACACTAGTGGCTGCAAAGACTCTGCATAGTGTGCAACTTTAACTCTTGCATAGAAACTACAACATTTTTATGTGGGCAGTGTGCTGTTTTACTTGTTTTTATGTTAAATAAATATGATCAGAATTATTAAAAATAAAAGTTTGGGGTAGGCCTTGAGAGTTATTTGTAATTTTTCACACTTAAAGGGGTCTTGCGCCTTGACCCCTGCAATTATCAGTGGACAACTATATAAAGTCATACAATTAACCTTTAAAAACCAATTGCACAAATACCACATGGGAAAACCTTGGCTTAACAGCAGTATACATGAAAAATACTTGGGAGCATTGGTCAATTTCAAGCATGATTTGAAACAAAAAAAGCTAAGGCAATATAAACATACTTTAATAGAAATATAACATGTAGATGAAGTTAATAGTTCTACTTCACCCTGTGCAATCAGTCCACATCTGGAATACCATAGCCATGTGTTGTATCCAAGGAAATACACTTTAAGAGGAATATTTCCCAACTTAAATATTTAGGTGTGGGGTTGGAGGAGTCACTATGACGATGAAGTCCATACGCTATTGTTGTGGTGGTGGTGCTTGTCCTTCATTCTCAAAGAAGACCATGACATCAGGGAATGATGATATGACTTGTAGTTGACTTGGATTTGAGCAAGGGAGGGCTGTGCAAAGTCACCAGCCTCACTTTCTCTTCCAGAGCCATCTGGGTCCAGTGGCCAGATATTCATTCATCAGGACAACTGGAAATGGCCCAGGATGCAATAGGAGACCCTGGCCCTTCTTGGCTAAGGTCTTTCCAGGTTCTCACTTTGAGTGAGGTGACACTGTATCATATGAGAAATAGCTAAAGGAATTAGAGATATTTTGCCTAAAGAGAGAAGGCCTAGGAAGAACATAATAGCTAATATCAAATGTATGAAGTGCTGTCTTATGGAAGAGGTAGTAAACTTGTCCTGTGATATTCCAGAAAACAGAACTGGAGCCAATGAATGGAGGTATAAGGAAGCAGCAAAAGTATGCTGTAGGGAAAGGAGCATTAGATTTAGAAGATCTGAATAAACAGATGTAAGGAGGGGCAGCCGAGGTAGGGAGAACAAATGCGAAGAGTAGGATAATGCATTCAATTGTTCCCCCCTTTGCCCTTCAACCACACCCCTCTTGACCCTTGTAAACTATTACCATCGGGCTGAGTGTTGAAACATGAAAGGGATACAAACAGCAAATTCCTGCATGTTTGTGCTCTGAGAACAAGTCCCTTCTGACGCCAGTTCATACTGTTCCAAGCCATAATACATCTGGGTAGGACAGGTGACCTTTGTGTTGTTATACCCCGCTTTGACCCAAACAATACCTGATTGTTGGAAAAGGAGCAATTTTCCCACTCTAAATGGGAAGGCTGGCAGGCTGGGTCAACTCCTTAGCTCCAGGTCACAAATATTGTTTGGGACTTCTCTGAATACATTTCTTTTTGAGTCACCTTGTACTAATTTGACTGTAATGCCTAAAGATTGCTGCTTTTTATGTAATGCTTCTTTGTTTTCTGCTTTCTAGTTTTGTAATATCTGGCATCAAAAATATGCCCTGTTGTCAGCCAGAAATTGTGTCCCTGTTAGGGTTTTGACAAAATTTCATTACAATAGAGTGTAAATATCATGTTGGGATGGTAAGAGCTGAGATATAGGAGAAAGTGCAACGACAGTGGGGTTTTTTTTTTCTCCCAGACCTACCAGAGATAAAATAAGATCACCCAACATGAAGAACCCTTTTTTGTAAACCCGTACCAAAAGCTGCCTACCAAATGGCTTTTGTTGGAACGGAGGCAAGTCTGTACTGCCCTTAACATTGGCAAGTTAAGTAAAAGGAAATACAACAATGTTATCTAAAACATACAAAGGGCATGAACTGATAGAGATAATGTCAAATAGATCAAATGAATAATCTTGAAAAGATATTGTTTAAAGACAAATGTTGGGGTTTGGTTTGGTTTTGTTTTTTGGTCTACACAACCAATGATGAAATTCAGTGTTGACTTGTCACTTCCTAACTATTTTTTTATTTCCTGTTTTCTTCTTTAATACTAACAGTAGAAATATAAGCATAAATTTAAAGAGGAAAAAATCAGTTCTAATCTTATTCAATACACATTACATTTTAGTTTAGTTCAAGTACAAATGATAAAAATTGCCAAGGGCATTTTGAACTTAAGAAAAAATTGTGGAATTGTTTGGTTTTTTTTATTTCTCTTTTTGGGGGGGAAGCATATTGAGCTGAATAATATGATAAAGGAGCTCATTTTCCTAATCAGTTCTAGTATTTTCCCAACCATTTTTAGTGGCTATGAAAACCACTGAACTGTTATTCTAATTCTGTCTCCTCTACATAAACCTCAATTTGACTTTATTTTAGTCCTTTAGAGATGATTCTTTAGTCATTTAGAGAGAATTCTTTGCCTCAGTTTTCTGTTATGAGAGATAGTCATGGTCAGAAAATCAGAAAGATGGAAAGAATTTTAAAAGTCACCTTGTCAAATCACTTAATTTTTATCCATGTGGAAACTAAGGTCCAGATAGAGATCCCCTCTCCTCAAATACTTTTCATAGTTACGAATGGGATAATATCTAAAAGAAAATTTTAAAAGGTATAATTAATGAGCATAACAGTGATTGATTGTATAGCAGATTAAGTGTGCAAAACACTTTACATATGTTACCACATTTGGTCCTTATAACAACCCTGTAATGTAGGTGCTATTACATTCCCCATTTTACATATGAGGAAATTAAGGCTGCCCAGAGCCACAAAGTTACCAAGTGTTTGAAGCAAGATTTGAACTTAGGTCTTCTCAAGTCCAAGTCGAGTACTCTGAACTATGCTCCTTAGCTGCCTGTGTTCATGTTTCAGGTAGGGATGGAACTTGATGGTTTCACAGAGCTCCTCCAAGTTCTAGAATTCTGTGATTGAGAATAATTTAATTTCTCTTGGCCTATGTTTTATATCTTATAAAATGATTGGGTCTATGGTTCCTGGTTTTGCTTACTTCACTTTGCATCAATTTCCATAAATCTTCCCATAATTCTATGTATTCATCATTTTTATTTCTTCTTACTATATAATAATATCCCATTACACTCATAAATCACAATTTGTTTTAGCCATTTCCATATTGACAGATAACTTCTGTTCTGCATCTATTTAGAGTATCTACTCTGAGGTGATTCCAAAAAGTATAGCCAATAGCCATCTAGATAGCTCTATCTTTAAAGGACAAGACTGAGGTGGAAGGGAGGCATTCACATTACTTCAAGAATTAACAGCCATAGCTTTCCTATTTTGTTTATTCCAAATAGGCCCAGAAAGACTGGTTCTACCAGATAAGCGATGTTAAGATGACTTCAGGTCAAAATGAATAGATTTAATTTTATAATCTTATCATCCAATTCATCCATGCTTCGTGAGTTTGCCTTAGGCTTAATGTTTGGAGCACCAACATATAAAGCCATTTCAAGTTAATTCCTTTCCTTACACTAGGTTTATCTGCATGTTCTGCAGACCCCTAAAGAGACACTATTTTCAACTTTCAATTCATGATTTACGCTTTCTTAATTAATAGTGTTATCCAGAGACATCTTCCTCTCTTTCAAACTCAATCCTATTTTGCAATAAAGATAAAAGCCTTACTTCTTCCTTCATACGGTATCATAAATAAAATATCCACATACCCACAAACACACACTAACCTTTGCTAATTCTTGGCTTTATCATTTTTCATCTAAATGTCTAAAAAGTTTGTGAGATAGCTAATCCAGATGGTACACAGCTTTAACAACTAACCTAAGGAATTTGGCTATATCACAGAATCATGAGATCTTAGAGTTGGAAAGTAGCTTAGAGACTATCCTAGTTCATCTGCTCATTTGACATAGGAGAAAATGGGGCCAAAAAGAGAAAGTAACTTGCCAACAGTTACAGAGAGAGAATGCTACAGAGCCTAGATAGAATGCAGGTGTCTTAAATTCTTCTTCACTGATCTTTGCAACATAAATTGAATCCCTGTACATTATATTAACTCATAAAAGTCATTTCCTTTTAAACTTTATTTTAAAATGACATTCAAAAATATTTACACTTTTCCATTAGTATGTGTTTCTTAATGTCCACAAGGTACTACTATGATGACTCATGATAGGATGTGTTAGGGGAAGGTTTAATTTAGGTTGTTACTCTGATAGTTCAACTTCCATGTTGGAATTAAATGAGGTACTTGGAAGGTATTCAATAGTTAACAAACTGAAGTTTTCTTAGCAATAGTAAAAGAAACTTATTAAATCAGGATACATCATTATTTCACTTGGGTAAATGTGGACCCCTAGATTCTATGTGGAAATGTGTATAGTCAGCAGAGTAGCATGTGGTGACACCCAGTCTTGGGACATTTGCCAAATCTGAAGAGCCTCATTCCTTAGAGTTGGGGCTTTTTATATCCTTAGATGATTAGGAAACCATTTCTAGAGTAGCAACAAAGGAACTTTTAGTGCCCTGATGTAATTATGTCCCAGGGATAGATTTTTCTCTTTTTAGTTAAAAAAATAACTAGTCTAATCACATTTCAGGGAGAGGGAAGAGCCCTAGTAGATGGTGATTTATCAGAACATCTATTACGGCTTTTCAAAAGCTATACCAATAAAAGACAAACCCTGGAAGAGCCTACCATGTTAAAAAGATTTCAATTACAGTATCAGCAATAGACTAGTTCTGCTTTCTGAGAACCATCTTCACTAACTTCAGAGAGTTTCATCTCACAAAGACAATACACATACACACACACACACACACACGCGCGCACACACACACACACACAAAATAACCAGTTGGTGATGAATTGTTTGGCCCTGTTGGCAACACAAGAAACAAAGAAAAAATATAAATGACCCTTGATTTTGTGTGGGCCCCTTCCTCTTCTGCAGTGCTGGTGTTACTAATTGATGGAAAGGAAGGCAGAATAAGTTAGTTACAGTCAACAAGTTATAACAGTCAACAAGCACTTATCAAACACTATATGCCAGGCATGTTGATGCATGATTTTCTGTTTGCAGTTGATTGTGCACTTAATGAAGCCTCTGAAGCTGAGATGCAATGAAGTATGGATCAATTCTCCGCGGCTTGTGCTAATTTTGGCCTAACAATCAACACCAAGAAAACACAGGTGCTCCATCAGTCACTACCACACCATTCATATGTGGAACCACCAGTTACAGAAAATGGAGAAGTTTTGAATGCTGTGGTAAGTTCACTTACCTTAGTAGTGTACTTTCCAGGAATGTACGCATTGATAATGAATTTGACACACGCATCACTAGGGCTAGCTCAGTGTTTGGGAGGCTCTGAAGGAAAGTATGGGAGAGAAGAGGTATTAGACTGATTACCAAACTGAATGTCTACAGAGCTGTGGTGCTGACCACATTGTTGTACGCCTGTGAAACCTGGACATTCTACGAGCATCATGCCAGGAAACTGAATCACTTCCATTTGAATTGTCTTAGGAAGACTCTGAAGATCACCTGGCAGGATAAGGTACCACACACTGAGGTCCTTACTTGAACTAAACTGCCAAGCATTCAAACTCTGCTTCAGAGAGTACAACTCTGATGAGTTGTTCAAATGCAAAATGCATGCTTGCCAAAAAGACTATTTTATGGAGAACTCACACAGGGCAAGTGTTCACATGGTGATCAGAAGAAGCAATACAAAGACACTCTCAAGGTCTCTCTCAAGAACTTTGGGATTGATTGTGTGACATGGGAGACATTGTCACAGGACAGCTCAGCATGGTGTTCCCACATCAGAGAAAGTGCTGCGCTCTGTGAGCAAAGCAGACTTGAAACAGCTCCAAGGAAACACAGGAGGTACAAGTTTGGAGTATCCAGCCCAAATATTCACATGGACTATTTGCACATGACCTGTGGCAGAGCATTCTGAGCTCATATTGGCCTGATCAGCTACAGCTGGACATACCGAATCTTGACTCAAGCATGGTGATATCATTGTGGTCCTCTTTGAGAACGAAGGACAACAACCAACCAACTAACCAAGTGTAAAAGCTACAAAGAAAGGAATTAAAATAATTCCTGTCCTTAAAGAGCTTGCATTCTGGCAGGTGAGACAAATTATAAATGCTATCTATATGCAGACTACATGGAAAGTAACCTCAGATCAAAGGGTCGGGGAAAGGCCGTCTACAAAAAGTGAGACTTGAGTTAAATCTTGGAGTGAATCGGGGAAGCTTAGAGGCAGAGGTGAAAAGGCTGAGAATTCCAGACATGAGTGATCGCCAGTGCAAAGTGATGGAAATGGAAGATGAAGGATTTTATGTGACGAACAGGATTTAGACCAGTGTGTGAATTGTAAAGAATATGGAATGGGGTAAAGTGTCAGAAAACTAGAAAAGTAGAAAAGGACCAAGTTACGAAGAAATTTAAGTGCCAGACAGAGCACTTTATATTTGATCTTGAAGGGAATAAGAGACATTAGAGAACCTTGAGTAGTGGGGTGACATGGTCAGACCTATATTTTAGAAAATCACCTTGGCAATTGAGTGGAAGATAGATTAGAATGAGGATAGATGAGATTCAAGGAGACCAGTTAGAAGGCCTTTCAATGGTTGAGGTGAGAGGTGATGAGGGGCTGGACCAGGAAGGTAACTTTGTGAGTAGAGAAAAAGGAACATATATAAGAGATGTCATAAAGATAGAAACAAGATTCATCAATAGATTGGCTAAGTGAAATGAATAAGGGAAGGAGTAAAGGATGACACCAAGGTTTTGAACTTGGGTGACTATTAGGATATGAGTACCTTACAGGTAATAAAAAAAATTGGGAAGATGAGAGAATCAGAGGAAAGAGGTAGATAATGACTTTATTTTGGACATGTTGAATTTGATATGCCTGCAAGACATCCAGAGATTGGACCTTAAGAGAGAGACTAGGGTTATATACGTAAGTCTGAGAATCATATGCATACAAATGATAATTGAATCTCTTGGAGCTCAGAATATAGCCTTGAGAAACACCTATAAGCATGGACTAATAACAAGTAAAGGAAACTGAGGAGTGATCAAACAGATATGAAGGAGACCAGGAAAGTACAATGTCATAAAAGCCTACAGGGAAGAACATATCCAAGAAGAAATAATGGTCAACAGTAGCAAATGCTACAGAGAGATCAAAAAATTTGAAAATTGAGAAAAAGCCATAGAACTTGGCAGTTAGAAGTCAGTGAGGAGATCAGTTTAAGCTGAATGATGAGGTTGAATGCCAGACAGCAAAAGGCATAGAAGAAAGTGAGCAGAAAGAAAGTGGAGGCACAAAGTGCATACAACTTTCTCAAGTAGTTTATATGAGAAGAAGAAATATATATATGTGGAATGATAGCTATCAGGAATTATAGGATCAAGTAAGGGCTTTTTAAGGATAGTGGAGATATGAGTGGGTTGTTGACGTTAGGGAAGGTGCTAATAGAAAGGGAGAGATTGAAGATAGAACAGGGAGGAATAAGGAGGATAATCTTCTGGAGAAGACTGGCAGACAGCAGGATCAGAGTACATGAAAAGAGGTTTACCTTGGCAAAGAGAAGGACAACCTCTTCACATGAGACCAGAATGAAGGAATTAGTAGGTTAAGGGGTGGCAGGAAGGAAAAGCAATGAACAGCCTGGGGAGAAATGCCAAGGTTTGCAAAAGCAGGATAATGTGAAAAGTGAAAAATAGGATAGTGAAATCATCAATGAAAAATAAAATATTTGCCTTGAATCCCATAGCTCTGAAAGTCTATAAAAGTTAATGGCAGCTACTCTAAACGAAGGTCTTTCTCCCATTGCCAATGAACATACTGAAGAAACAGAAATATTTTGCTCTTTACATTCTCACTATAAATCAAGACAGAAGGAAGCTGTAGCTAAATGGAAAGGTGGCTAGCAGATGCTTTATGGAAAGGCAAATAAAGAAGTTGATAGAGTTGGTTTATTGCATGTCCAAATGCCATAAGAACCATGACTTCATTAAACATTTGGTCATCTTATATTGCAATACTAAAGATAAATATTCACTAAAAATCCGTCATGAAAAAAATTACTATCGACTTATCAGCAATTTGCTGCAAATCATGAAAAAGTTGAGAAATTATATACTAGATTAGACCTTTCAAATTAAATCAACATTTACTCTCATAAATTTCAACGCAAGGATGGACATAAATGAGGACCTAGAAAAATATGCTTGAAAATATGGTTTAAAGTAAGGAAAGAAAGGCAGCTAGGTGGCACAGTGAGTAGAACACCTGCCCTGGAGTCAGAAGGACCTGAGTTCAAATCCAACCTCAGACACTGTGTGACCTTGGGCAAGTCGCTTAACCCCAATTGCCCTGCCAAAATACAAAGAAACAAACAAACAAAAAAGCAAACAAAAGTAAGGAAAGAATTGCAGACTACACAGAAGTCTTGTGACCATACAGCAAAAATACTTCCTCTGAAAAGAGAATCAGAAAGCACAGTCCATGGTGAGCACCAAATAATATCACCAAAACAATGAAATTGATTATTCTTTAACAGTTAGGAAATCAGTCAACAAGTATTTATTAAACACCTGTTGCTTGCCAGATACTATGTTAGGTGCTGAGGATATAAGCACAAAGATGAAACTACCCAGCCCCTGTCCTTGAGGAGCTTCCAGTTCTTACACGGGAAGACAATTAGTTGAGGCATATAGAAGCTTATTGGGGGGTGGGGGGGGGTGGAAGGCAGCAACAATAGGTCAGTAGGGGAATCATGAAAGGCTTCATGTAGAAGGCAGTGCTTACGTTGGGCCTTAGCCACTAAACCACATATGCTACACTTTGAGAGAATGATCTCATTAGGGGACATCTACCTTGAGGAGGCCCAAAAATATTCATCACAGCACTCTCTGTGAGAGGAATGAATTATAAACAAAGTTAGGGCTCATTTGTTAGCAAAAAAAAAATCTGGTTATAGGATTGTAGTGTAATACATTGAGAAATAGTAAATATAAGAAATTCAGAAAAATGTAAGGAAATGTTTGTGAACTGATGCAGAATAAAATAAGCAAAAGGGCAATATCTACAAAAACCACCATGCAGATGAAAAGATTGCTACAAAGAAATGAACAAATGAAAAACCAATAACTGTTTCAAGGAACAGAAGATAAAACATACATACCTCCTTATGACACAGGCTGGATCACTAGGGCAAACTATTGTATATAAAGTCCATCATTGATCCTGTATTGGACTTTTTTTGCTGAATATTTTTCTTTTATGAGGAAACATTCAGTTTGGAGTAGGAAAAGAAGGGAAAGTGTTATTTCTAGAAATGACTATGAAGTAAAAAAAAAAAAGGTATTAACAAAATTTATTTTATAAAAAATTCAAAGAATCAAAAAATAGAGCAAACTGCATGTGTATGTTCCCAAAATGGATGCCAGAGATTGGCTACAATTAAGTAATAGCTTTATTTGAGGCACAAAGAAGTTCATGAGACAATTGTGAAAAAGAATTAAGTAGTAAAACTCATATCCTCATCAAATATTTATAAACAGATGCCCATTCTTTGAGAGGAGTAAGATTAGTGTGGGTTTTGTTTTCCATTTATAAACATTTTCCTTAAGTGCATAATAAAAGACAAATTTTAATGACGAATGTAAGGGATGAAGAAAGCTTCTTCACTCTCGCTCACCACTCATACCCAATCAGTTTCCAAGTCATGTCGGGGCTATTTCCATATCTCTGGCTTCTATCCCTTTTTCTCCATTACCCCACCCAAGTTCAGCCCCTCATTACCTTTTTCAATGGCTTCCTAATTGGTGTCTCTGCCTTCATTAAAGCATAGATCTGACCACTCCACTCTCTTCCTCAGGAAACTCCCTATTTCCTTAACAATAAAATACAAACTCCTGTATTTCACAGTTTAAGCCCTTCATAATCTAGCTTCAACCTTTATTTCCAGATGGATTTCACATCGCTTCCCTTCAATGACTCCTCACTGTTCTACTATTACTTGCCTGGGACATGGGACCTCCCACTTCCAAGACTATGCCCAAGCAGTACCCCATACAGTGTTGATTTATTTCCTCATCTCCACTTTTTGCGATACCTAGATCCATTCAACACTCAAGACTTATCTCCTCCATAAGCTCTTTCCTGACCTCCCTATTGCTAGCTCTCTTCTAGCAAATCAATCCATATTTTCTCTACATACATAATGTTTTAGGGAACTCCTCAATTGAAGGGAGGGTCTTCCAGCAGATGACTTCCTCAAGTTCAAGGTACTCTGAAGACATATCTCTAAAACTAAAGCTCATGAGCCCATACCAATTTATTTACATTTAATAGGCAGCCAGAGAAAACAATCAGTTCAAAACAGAAGTATTTAATGTCATGGATGAATGATAGAGATTAAAAAAAAAGAAAACAATAACAAAAACTTCATAGCAATGAAATATTTCCCCCCTGAAGCACATTCTCCTACAAGTTTGTATAGCATTAGAGGGAAGAGCAGACATACATAGAGAACACTTATCAACTCACAAGAGAACATGGCCAGGTCACAGGGAGAGGCACCTCATGCTGCACAGCCCCTACCTGTCTGTAGTCACCATCTACTCTGGTTTCTGGGTTGGCGGCTATGCTCTTTTAGCTTAGGTAAAATTTATGTAGCCCTATAAGGTTGGCAAATCCCTTTACATATGTTATTTCATTTGATTCTCTCAGCAACCCTGTGAGGTAGATACTATTATTATCCCCAAACAGGTGAGGAAGCCGAAGCTGAGAGAAATTAAACGACTTCCCCTAATCACATAGAGAGAGTTTCAGAGACAGAATTTGAACTCAGGTTTTCCTGACTCTAAATTCAACACTTTATGTCTTCTGTCACCCAGCTGCTCCTAGCTTAAAGGCCATATGTAGGTTTTTTTTCCCCAGCCTTTCTGAAAAGGCGGAAAAAGCAACTATGCCAGAATGAGGAAGAAGTCTCCCAAAGCTTGTTTCCTCAGAAACTAAACTATTTAGCTTTAACTAAGCAGATATTTTCAGACTCAACTATCGGTCTCTTAAAAGGAAAAGCAGGATCTCCCAGCTAGCTGATTCCTTTAATCTTTTCCTTGAACCCTTCTTTCTGAGGGTACATTCCTGGACCTGGAGTCAGGAAGACATGAGTTCAAATCCAGCAACAGACATTTACTAGCTACGTGATGACCCTAGGCCAGTCGATTAACTTTTATCTGCCTCAGTTTCCTCAATTGTAAAATGATGATAATAACAGCACCTACCTCCCTAACAGTGTCATCTCTATCTCAAATGAGATCATATTTGTAAAATGCTTTGGACAGTGCTCATCACATAGTAGATGTTTAAGAAATGCTCCTTCCATTCCTCTTCCCCTGCCCCTCTGCTCTAGGGCTTAGTCCACTAGTTTATAGCGATTGTTCAATATGCTTTTGAGATTTTCGGCTCTGATGGCTTAGGCAATAACCAAGTAATGGCTATTTGCCTAATACCTACCAAAGAGCTCTGAGGATTTGAGATTCTCCAGTTTTTCAAACTGTAAATTTCTTCTATTCTCCCCGGACACCAGCCAAAACTGTAGAACATGTCACTATCTCTGCTACCTTCTTAGCTACATTGGAGACCTTCTTCATATGCAGGTGTGGTTTATCCAACTCTGAAAGTAGCATTATCCCCACATTCTTATTTTATATATTTTGGATTCACTAGTGTGTACATGTTATTTTCTAGCAATGGAATATATATCTCGGCAAAATATTTATTGCAACACTTTTTATGATAGCAAAGAATTGGAAACAAAGTAGATGCCCACTGATTTGGGGAATAGTTAAATTGTGGCACAATGGAAAATTCATATACTCTTAGACATGAAGAATATGATAAATACAGAGCAGTAGAAAAGATATGTGTGACCTATGAAAGAGGCAAGAAAACAATATACACAATTATTATAACCACTTAAGTGAAAATAACAACCACAAACCAATCCAAAGTGAATATTGCAAAATTATAAATAAGCATGGCTCAGAAGAAGAGCTGCAAGAATATATTGCCCCCATTCTATACTTTGGCAGAGGTGGGGGGCCCACAAAAGTTGTACATTGCACATATTTTCATTTATTTAATATTTTTAGTTTTCAGCATTGATTTTCACAAGAGTTTGAATTACAAACTTTCTCCCCATTTCTACCCTCCCTCCAACTCCAAGATGACATATATTCTGATTGCCCCATTCTCCAGTCAGCCCTCTTTTCTGTCACCCCACTCCCCCCATCCCTTTTTCTCTTACTTTCTTGTAGGGCAAGATAGATTTCTATGACCCATTGCCTATATATCTTATTTCCTAGTTGCATGCAAAAACTTTTTTTTTTGGAACATCTGCTTTTAAAACTTTGAGTTCCAAATTCTCTCCCCTCTTCCCTCCCCACCCACCCTCCCTAAAAAGGCAAGCAATTCAACATAGGCCATATGTGTATCGTTATGTAAAACCCTCCCAGAATACTCATGCTGTGAAAGACTAACTATATTTTGTTCCTTCCTATCCTATCCCACTTTGTTCAGTTTTCTCCCTTGACCCTGTCCCTTTTCAAAAGTGTTTGCTTTTGATTACCTCCTCCCCCTATCTGCCCTCCCTTCTATTGTTCTCCCTTTTTTATCTCCTTCCTCCTTCTTTCCTGTGGGGTAAGATACCCAACTGAGTGTGTATATTATTCCTTCCTCAGGTCAAATACGATGAGAGCAAGAATCAATCATTCTCCCTTAT
>JAQQSZ010002523.1:0-14732 GCA_028646595.1 Phalanger gymnotis | reverse complement strand
TGAGGCGGGCCTACTGGGCCTGGAGGCTTGTGTTCACAATACTGGAATGGGGAGGTTGGTTCGCTAATTTGTTGCTCTGGGCCCTGAATAAATTTTTTGATGCCTTCTGCTTGGAGAATTCTGTATACCCATTGATTTCGAACCATTCAGATATTTATATGATCCTTTTTGAGATCATAAATTTGGCCTTCCTACTACAGTCCCCTACTTCATTGAATATCCATCTTCTCCACTGAAAGATTATACTCAATTTCATTGGGTAGTTGATCCTTGGTTGTAATCCATGTGCCTTTGCCTTATAGAATATTGTATTCCATGACCTCTGATCTTTTAATGTAGAAGCTGCAAGGTCCTGCATAATCCTGACTGTGGTTCCATGATATTTAAATTGATTCTTTCTGGCTGCTTGCAGTATTTTCTCTTTGATCTGGCAATTTTGGAACTTGGCTACAATATTCCTTGGCTTTTTCAATTTGGAATCTCTTTCAGGAGGTGATTGGTGGATTCTTTCAATGACAATTTTATCTCTGGTTCTAGAACCTCAGGGCAATTTTCTTTGATGATTTCTTAAAGATGCTGCCCAGGCTCTTTTTTTCATCATGGTTTTCAGGTAGACCAATCATTTTTAAATTGTCTCTCCTGGATATATTTTCCAGGTCAATTGTTTTACCAATGAGGTATTTTATGTTTTCTTCTATTTTTCATTCTTCTGTTTGATTGATTCTTGATATCTCATAGAGTCATTAGCTTCTATTTGCCCAATTCTGATTTTTAAGGAATTGTTTTCTTCTATTAGAGTTTGTACCTCCTTTCCCATCTGGCACATTTTAGTTTTTAAGGAGTTCTCTTCCGTGAGTTTTTGTGTCTCCATTTGGCCAATTCTGCTTTTAAAGGATTTGTTTTGTACAGTCAATTTTTGTTCTTCCTTTTCCAAGCTATTGACTCTCTCATATACCTTTCATTTCTTTTCCCAATTTTTCTTCTACCTCTCTAATTTGACTTTAAAATTCTTCTTGAGCTCTTTCAAGAAGGCTTTTTGGGCTTGAAACCAGTTCATATTCCCCTTTGAAGTTTCATATGTGGGTATATTGTTGACCTCTTCTGAATTTGTGCCTTGATTGTCCCTGGCCTCATAATAAGAATCTATAGTTATTGCCCATTTCTGCTTTTTGTTCATGGTGTTTGCCTAATTCTTGGTTTTTAGAGTTGAGCTCTCCTTCTGGAGTGCAAGGAGCACTAACCCAAGCTTCTTGTGCTGGGAGGCTGGGACCTGGTCACTGGCTTTGTGTGCTGGGGCCTCCAGTGCTGGTAGCTGGAGGCTATAGGGGTCTGGCAGTTTACCCGGTATTGAGGTGAGGTCAACAACAGCGGAGCTCTCAGGGTGGGGTTGGGGAGTCTGGCCCCTGGGGGATATCTGCCTGCTCACTCAAGCTTTGTACTCAAATGTTTGGCTACTGGAGGGTGTCTTCCAGCCTGGAGCTATGCCTTCTGGAGTTGTGCTGAAGCGGGGGGAGATTTGGCTGCTAGAGAACTCAGGCACACGTAGTGGTTTCCTGAGCTGGTGTCTACTGGTTCCCCTGCCTGTGCTGAGGCTCTTGGGGGTCCTGGTGTTGGTGCTTGCCTGCTCTACCACCTTGGGGCTCAGGATCTCCCCCTGGTGTCCTGAGGTGGGGCTTGCTGCTGGCTTGCTAGGATGCATCCATCCTAAACTGCTCCTCCTCCCCCAGAGTGGGAGGAGCCTTTCCCATGAATCCCCCAAGCTTCCAAAGCTACAAGACTGCTTCACCCTGCCTTTCTGGTGGCTTAGCTCTTCCAGGGTTTTTCCTGGGGTCATATTTTCTGGGCTTTCAAGAGGTCAATAAAGGAGGGTGAGAGCAACTTACTTCTTACTCCACCATCTTGGCTCTCAGAAGTGTAACTCCAAAATACATATTTATAACAGCACTCTCTGTGATAGCAAAGAATTCAAACAAGATAGATGTTTATCGATTTGGGAATGGCTAAATAAATTGTCACCCAAGAATGTAATTGAATCTAATTATGCTGTAAGAAATGAGAAATATGATGAATACAGAGAAACATGCAAAGACTTATATGAACTGATGCAGAGTAAATAGAGTCAAGAAAACAATACACATAAGTACAGTGACATAAATGGAAAGAAAAATAACCATAAAAAATCAAAAGCGAATGCTGCAAAATTGCAAAGATCAAAGTATGGCCCCAAAGATTAGAAATGGAAAGATATCTCTACATCACTCCTTTGAAGAGGTGGGAGATTCATGAATGTGGAAAATTACATATATTTTCAGACTTTTTCAATGTATTGATAGTTTTGCTGATTTGAAAAAATCTTCTTTCTCTTTTTTCTCCTTCTCAGTATAAGAAAAAGTATAAGGGCAGGGTTTGGGATGGAGAGGAAAACATTCGAGGTGGCTTACAAACTCCTTGAAAAAAGAGGGAGTCTGAACTGAAGGCCAGTAGATAACTGCCACCAAGATCTAGATTCTAGATGTGGAATATTGCATACACTGTGAGACAGAACTACTTTTAGTGAACTGTTTTTCCCCTTTCTTTATAAATCTTTGTTAAAAAGCTGGATCATCAGGGGAGAGAGATATATTCAGATGATGTAATAACAAAATGTGATGTAATAACAAAATGTGACCTAATAACAAAAAAGAACCAATAAGAATTTTTTAAGTTGTAATTTTTTTGGTGAAAATTCTTACATTTTGGTAAATATAAGATACTTACCTTTAACTTCTACACAGTTTAGTGTTGAATTTACACACCATGCTCAATGACAGACAGAACACATCTGTGTTCCAAGACTAAGCAGACTGATGGTGATGGTGGCAAATTCTGCCTGCATGGAAATTCAACATGCATGGACCAAAATTCAACCTTGTTTGTAGATACATGTTAAATAATTATTGCACTGCATTCTCCATTACATTCTCTGAGTTGGATGTGATTTCTCTAGACTGAAACCTTCTATATGCATTGTCTCCCCCATTAGAAAGAAAATGCCTTGAAAGCAGGGTCTGTCTTACTTTTCTATTTGTATCTTCAGCACTTAACATAGTGCTTTGTATCTAGTAAATCTTTGATAAAAGCTTCATTCATTATGGGGGGACAGAGAGGAGGGCAGACTGGGGAACGGGGCAACCAGAGTGTACGCCATCTTGGAGTGGGGGGGGTGGAAATGGGGAGAAAAATCTGTAATTCAAATGCATGTGAAAATTAATGCTGAAAACTAAAGATGTTAATAAAAAAAAATTTAAAAAAAAGCTTCATTCATTCATTCATTCTTGTTTTTGTTGACTTATGATCTTAATTTGTTTTTCACTGAAAAAAGTGGTATTTCATAGGACTTATATTTTTAAAAATCCAATAATTTTAGCAATTGGTATATTATCTCCTCCCCACTTCTCCAGGGAGATCTTGTGCTGCTGGTTGTAGGGGTTGGATGAAGGGAACCTGAGGATTTAGAAAAATTTGCAATAAACCATTTAAAGTGCTCATTATTTTGGCTTGCTTTGAAATTAGCATCTTTAATCCAAGCTATTGGGGCAAGAAGTCATTATTTAACAAAAACTGTTGGGAAAACTGCAATAGGGCAGAAACTAGGTATAGAATAAAAGCTCAAATCCTATACAAAGGTAAGCTCCAAATGGATATATGACTTAAGACACAAAGGATTAGAGGAGCAAGGAAGAAATTATATGTCAAGATCTATGGATAGGAGAAGAGTTTATGACCAAACAAGAGATAGAGATGATCACAGGAGGTAGACAATTTTGATTACATATATCAACATAAACAAAACCAATGCATCTAAAATGAAAGAGAAGGCAAATGGGGAAAAAAATCATTGTAGAAAGTTTCTCTGACAAAGGTTTTATGTCTAAGATATTATAGAGAACTAATTCAAATTTATAAGAACAAGAACCATTCCCCAGGTGGCCATTTGGTCAAAGGATATAAACAGGCAGTTTTAGAGGAAGAAATCCAAACTATCAAGAGCTATATAAAAATTCTCTAAGTAGCTAATAATTAGAGAAATGCAAACTAAAATAACTCTTAAGATTCCACAACCCTCAGAGAGGCCAATTTGACAAAAAAAAAAAAAAAAGAAAATGACAAATACTGGAAGGGCTGTGGGAAAACAGGCAGAACTGTGAACTGGTCTAGCCATTCTGGAAAACAATTTGGAACTATTAAACTGTGCATATGCTTTTAAAAATACTTTATTTCCTCCCTCCAATTATATGGAAAAAACAATTTTTAATATTCATTCTTTTTAAAATTGTGAGTTCCAAATTCTACCTCTCCATCCCTCTCTTCTTTCTTCCCTCCCTGAGACAGTAAGTAATCAGATATAGGTTATATATATGTGCAATCATGTACAACATTTCCATGTTAGTCATTTTGTGCAAGACTCAAACAAAAGAAAAAAAGTGAAAAAACAGTATGCTGCAGTCTATATTCAGACAACATAAATTCTTTTTCTTGATGTGGAAAGCATTTTTCATCATGAGTTCTTTGGGACTGTCTTGGATCATTTTATTGCTGAGAAGAGCTAAGTCATTCACAATTCTTCATTGTGCAATATTGCTATTACTATATAAAGTTCTCCTGGTTCTGCTCACTTCATTCTGTATCAGTTCATGTAAATTTTCCAGGTTTTTTCTGAAGTCATCCTGCTCATCATTTCTTATAGCATAATAGTATTCCATTACAATCATATACCATAACTTGTTCAGATATTCCCCAATTGATGGGCATCCCCTCAATTTCCAACTCTTAGCCACCTCAAAAAGAGTTGCTATAAATATTTTTGTATGAACAAGTTCTTTTTCCTTTAAAAAAAATCCCTTTGGGATAGAGGCCTAGCAGTAGTATTGCACAATTTTTATAGCCTTTTGGGCTATAAAATTCCAAATTGCTCTCCAGAATGGTAGGGTAAGTTCATAACTCCACCAGCAGTGCATTAGTGTCCCAATTTTTCCACAGTCCCTCCAACATTTATTTTCCTCTTTTGTGAAATTAGCCAATTGGATAGGTGTGAGGTGGTACCTGAGAGTTGTTTTTAATTTGTATTTCTCTAATCAATAGTGATTTAGAATATTTTTTCATATGACTATAGTTTTGATTTCTCCATCTGGTAAGGCACTGAATAAATAAATTTAGGCAGAATTGTCATTTTTATTATATTGACTCAGCCTACCCATGAGCAATTAATATTTTTGCAATTGTTTAGGTCTGACTTTGTATGAAATGTTTTGTAATTGTGTTCATATAATTCCTGGATTCGTCTTGGTAGGTAGACTTCCAAGTATTTTATATTGCCTACAGTTATTACAAATGGAATTTCTATTTTTTTGCTACTACCTTTGGTGGTAATACACAGAAATGCTGATGATTTATGTGGGTTAATCTAATGTCTTATAACTTGGCTAAAGTTAATTATTTCAACTAGTTTTTTAGTTGATTCTCTGAAGTATACCATCATATCATCTGCAAAGAGCCATAGTTCTGTTTCCTTATTGTCTATTCCAATTCCTTCAATTTCTTTTTCTTCTCATATATATATATAGTTAGAATCTCTTGTACAATATTGAATAATAGGGGTGAGAATGGGTATCTTTGCTTTACTCCTGATGTTATTGGCAAGGCTTCTAGTTTATCCCCATTACAGATAATGTTTACTGATGGTTTTAGATAAATGTTACTTATCATTCTAATTTTTATTTCTATGCTCTCTAGTGCTTTAAGTAGGAATGAGTGTTGAATTTTGTCAAAGGCTTTTTCTGTGTTATTGACATGGTCAATTATGCTGATAGTTTTCCTAATATTCAACTAGCCCTGCATTCCTGGTATAAATCCCATCTGGTCATAGCGTATGATCCTTGTGATATATTGATGCAATCTCCTTGCTAGCATTTTATTTAAAATCTTTGCATCAATATTCATTAGGAAATTGGTCCATAGTTTTCTTTCTCTGTTTTTGCTCTTCCTGGTGTAGGTATCGGCACCATGTTTGTGTTATAAGAGGAATTTGGAAGGACTTCATTTTTGCCTAATAATTTATGTAGTCCCGGAACTATTGCAAATGTTTGGTAGAATTCACTTGTGAATCCATCTGTCTCTGGGGATTTTTTTCTTAGGGAGTCTATTGATGGCTTATTCAATTTCTTTTTCTAAGATTGGGTTTTGTAAGTATTCTATTTCCTCTTCTTTTGTTCTGGAAAATTTATGTTTCCCTAAATATTCAACTTCTTTCCTTTTTTAAATCAAATTAACCAATAGTTTATCTATCTTATTGTTTTTTTTCCCATAAAACCGGCTCCTACTTTTATTTATTAGTTCAATTTTTTACTTTCAACTTCCTTTGATTTTCAGGATTTCTAATTTGATGTTTAATTAGGGATTCTTAATTAGTTCTTTTTCTAGTTTAGTTGCATGCCCAATTCTTTGATCTCCTTTTCTCTATTTTATTGATGTAAGTGTTTAGAGACATATATTTTCCCTACTTGCTCTTTGGCTGCATCCCACATATTTTTATTTTTTCGTTGTCATTCACTTTAATGAAATTATTGATTGTTTCTGTGATTTGTTCTTTGACCTACTCATTCTTTAGAATTCAACTGTTTAGTTTCCCATGAATTTTTAACCTATTTTCCACTCCCCTTTGTTGAATGTAATTTGTGTTGCATTATGATCTGAAAATGATGAATTTAATATTTCTTCTTTTCTGTATTTTGTTGTGAGGTTTTTGTGCCCTACATGGTTGGTTTTTGTGTAGATGCCATGGCCTGCTGGGAAAAAGGTATATTCCTTTCCATTCTTATTTAGTTTTCTCCAAAGATCTGTCATATTTAGCTTTTTTAGAATTCTATTCACTTCCTTAAGGTCTTTCTTGTTTACTTTTTGGTTAGATTTATTCATCGCTCCGAGAAGGAAAAGCTGAGGTCTCCCACTAGTACAGTTTTGTTGTCCACTTCTTCCTACAACTCGTTTAGCTTCTTTAAAAATTTAGATGCCGTACCATTTGGTGCACGTATGTTTAGTCTTTATTACTTTACAGTCTATGGTATCTTTTCAGCAACATATAATTTCCTTATCTCTTTTAATTAGATTTTTGGTTTTGCTTTGTCTGAGATCATGATTGGCGGCCCTGCTTTTTTTTTCTCTTACTTCAGCTGAAGCGCAATAGATTCTTCTCCTCTCCTTTACCTTCACTCTGTGTGTGTCTCTGCTTCAAATGTGTTTCTTGTAAACAGCATATTGCAGGACTCTCCTTTTAATTCATTTCGCTATCTGCTTCTGTTTTATGGGTAAGTTCATTCCATTCACATTTACAGCTATCATAACAGTGTATTTCCCTCCATTCTATTTTTCTCATGTTTATCCTTCTCTTGCTCTTACCTTTCACCCTGTCCCCCCTTACAAGTGTTTTACTTCTGATCACCACATCCCCCAATCCATCCTCTCTGATACATCGGTTCCTAACTTGCCCCTCCCCTTCTCTTATACCCATCTCTTTTTACTTCAGTATAAGGGAAGATAGATTTCTATGTCCAACTGAGTACATGTTATTTCCTCCTTAAGCCAATTCTGATGACAGCATGGTTCAAGTGTTGCCTGCCAACACCCCCTATCTTCACCTCCACCGTAATAGCTCTTTTACGACTCCTTTATGTGAGATGATTTACCCCATTCTTACTCTTTCCTCTTCTCCTAGTGCAATCTTCTTTCTCACCCTCTAATTATTATTTTTTTGGATAACATCCCATCATAGTCATCTCACACCCATACCCTCTGTCTATGCCTATGTCTATAAGGTTCTTTTTTCCATCTATGTTGTATTTTTATTTTATCAAACATTTCCCAATTACATTTTAATCAACTTCAGACTACACTTGAGAGTTCTGAAGTTTGCCACTAGCAGCCTCTACCCCTAGCCTAGAGCACTAAGAGGTTAAGTGACTTCCCAAAGCCACATGCCAACATGTGTCAAGGATAATGCCATGATCTCAGGTCTTCTTAGCTTCAAAGCCAGCTCTCTATTGATTACTATGTATAGAATAAATATAGATAAATATTTTAGCACAATTCTTTTTAAAAAATTAATTTTTAGTTTTCGATATTAACTTTTACAAGATTTTGAGTTGTAAATTTTCCCCCCTCCCTCCCCTCTCTCTAAGATGGCATGCAATCTGATACAGGTTATACATGTACAATCATATTAAACATATTTCTAGTGATAAAGTTCTTGAGAATTACAAATGTCATTTTGCCATGTAGGAATAGAAACAATTTAAACTTACTGAATCTTTATGTTTTCCCTTTGTTTCTTTTTTACCTTTTTGTGTTTCTCTTGAGTCTTATATTTCAAGATCAAATTGCTCTAGTCTTTTAATTAGGAATGCTTGAAAGTCCTCTATTTAATTGAATACCCATTTTCACCCCTGAAGGATTATACTCAGTTTCACTAGGTAGGTGATTCTTGGTTGTAATCCTAACTCCTTTGCCTTCCAGAATGTCATAGTCTAAGCCCTTCAGTTCTTTAATGTAAATGCTGTTACATCCTGTGTAATCCTGTCTGTGGCTCCATGATATTTGAATTGTTTCTTTCTGGCTGCTTACAGTATTTTTTCCTTGACCTGGGAGCTCTGGAATTTGGCTATGATATTCCTGAGAGTTTTCATTTTGGAATCTCTTCTAGGTGATGATCAGTGTATTCTTTCAATGTCTATTTTGCCCTCTGGTTCTAGGATATCAGGACAGCTTTCCTTGATAATTTCTTGAAATATGATGTCCATGTTCCTTTTGTGATCATTGCTTCTAGGTAGTACAATAATTCTTACATTACCTCTCCTGGATCTATTTTCCAGGTCAGTTGTTTTTCCAATGAGAAATTTTACATTTTCTTCTATTTAATTTTTTTTTTTATCATTTCTTGATGTCTTACAGAGTCATTAGCTTCCAGTTGCCCAATTGTAACTTTTAAGGAATTATTTTCTTCAATGAACTTTTGTACCTCCTTTTCCATTTGGCCAATTTTTAAGAAGTTATTTTTTTCAGTGAGTTTTTGTATCTTTTTTTCCATTTCTTTTTCTTTTACCAAGCTGTTGACTGTTTTTTCATGATTTTCTTGCATTACTCTCATTTTTTTTTACATTTTTTTTCTCCCACTTCTCTTATTTGACTTTAAAAGTCCTTTTAAAGCTCTTCCGGGAGTTCTTTTTGGGCTTGAGACCAATTTACATTTTTCTTTGTGGCTCTGCATGTAGCTAGGACTGCTGTCCTCTTCAGAGTTTTTGCCTGGATCCTCCCTATCACCATAGTAACCTTCTATAGTCAAGTTCTTTTCTTGGTTTTTTTGCTCATTTTCTTCCTGCCTATTTTGTGACTGTACTTTTATTTAAGAGTTGGGCTCTGCTCCTGCATTGTCCTAAGCTTCTTTTGTTGTGCTCAGGGCCTTGATGCTGGCTTTCATTGGGCTTCAGGGCCTAACTTTTGGCTTGCACTGCAGGGGGTGCCTCCCTGCTGGCCAATACTGGGTGTAACACCTTCTTGCTACTAGCCTGCCCCAGGGACAGAGTCTTGCTGCCCTGTTGCAGGCATAGGGCCTCACTTCTGGCTTGTTATGGAAGCAGGGCCTCACTGCTGGCTGGCCCCCAGGGGTGAGGTCTAGCTGCTGGCCAGCCTCTGGGGTGGGGTTTAACTGCTGGTCAACAACGGAGGCAGCAGCTCACTGGTGGCCTACACACTGGGGGTGGGACCTCACTGTGCTGCTGGTTTGGTACTTCTGACTTGCCTCTAGAGCTGGTGGGTTGCACAGAGGCAGAGCCTCACTGGTGGCTTATCCCAGTGTTCAGAGCCTTGGTGCAGACACCCTGCAATGCAGTCTGCCAACCCCACTCCCCTGCTACCCCAGTGAGTCAGACCTTTCTTGCTGTGCTGTTAAGTTGCCTCCCTGATCCTAAGTCAATTCTGAGGTGTTTTTCAAGGTTGCTTGGAGGGGAATTTGGGAGGGCTCCAGGGAGTTCCTTCTTCGCTCCACCATCTTAGCACTAGAATGTGCATACCCTTTGACTTAGCAATACCACTACTAGGTCTATACCCCAAACAGATCAGACAGGAAAGGAAAGACATATACAAAAAATTTATAATAGCTCTATTTGCAGTTGCAAAGAATTAGAAACCGAGTGTGCCCATCAAACTGTGAGTGGCTGAACAAGTTATAGTTTATGAACGTGACAGAATGCTATTGTATAATAAGAAATGACACAAGAACTGATGCACGGTGAAATGAGAACTAGAAGAACAATTTATTGTTCAAAACCAGCAACAACAATATCGTAGTGAAAGACTCAGGATTTGTGATCATCATAAGCAACAGCCATGACAGACAGGTGACACACTTGGTGTACATACTGAGACATAATTATTTTTTGGACGTGGCCAATGTGGGAATTTGTTATTCTTGACCATACAAATTTGTAACAGGAATTTTTTCTTTTTTGACTCCTCAATACTGGGCAAGGGAGAAAGAGGGAGATACAACAGGTGGATCTTAAAAAAATCTATACATGCTCCAAAAGAAAATTTTTAATTTGATCACATTTGGCCATAATGAAAGATTATCTAAGTACAATGGAATATTAAGATTTTTACCCATGAATGAATGCCTATTGACTATATTATTTTCAATGACTGGAAGATTTTTGATTTTCAGAACTACGTGATAGAAATATTACTTTCATGGCATTGATTTGTTTTTGAAGTCGGTATACTTCAGATCGACTTCCTTTTTGTTTTTTAGTGACATTATTCAAGTCTTTAGGTAACCATTTCAACCATTTCCACACCAACTTGAATGTCTTTTCTTTCAGCTACTCAACAATGGACAATTTCTCACAGGATTTAAAGCTCAGCATGACTACCTAGTTGTAAAAAAGAATTAGAAAAGGTACAATATTGCTTTCCTTTACTTTTATAAGTAATTCCAAGAGTGACAAATGTCCATGAAAATAGTTCATCCCAATTTAGAACTTCTTAGTGCTTAACTTAGTTAACTTAACTTAATCATCTATGAACAGAAATGCGATTTATAATATGACCATCATAATACTCTCTCAATTTGTTTTGCTTCCAGTAATCGTGATACTCAGTGGTAGTAAATATACAATAGACTTAAAGTTTTAAATGGTGCTTGTGTTCTTGATTTGTTTACATCCATCAATAATCAATGTATGTTGAAAGGATAAAAGTACAGATATTTGTGTAGGTAAAAATCATAATTTTTTTTAAAAACAAAGGCAATGCTCTAGATTGCTCATAATGCTCATGTTAGATATATGATTTGTACTCTGTATACCACATTCAACTCTGCTGACATTTTGTTCTGTACTAAAAAATACAGTTCAAGAAGGCACAGTTTACTTAGGTGCTTATGCTGTTTCATTTTGAGTAGCCAACATTTAAAGGACAAAGAAAACCTCTACAGAGTTGGTTTCCTTCATTGTTCTGGGCCTTAGAAGATGTTTATTCTCCAACAGATGCCTCGAGGCCTTCATTGCCACACAGGAGACTTGATACATCTCTTAATAAATAAATTATGGCACAGACAGCAGAATTTTCTGGCATTAAGTATACGTATTCTTTCAAAAAGTACTACTAGGTGTCCCTTGTTGTGGTCTACTGTGTGCTATGCCCTAGGCAACTGCCTACCTTGCCTAACCTCGTGCTCACTGAGACAAAGTACCTGTGCGACTGGACAGTGGTGATGAAGAAGGTGAATATTACTGAAACTAGCAGCCCAACGTCCAGTCCCAAGCAGATGACCGACAGAAATGTCACTATCCAAATCACCTTGGAGGAAAGGAAGAGGGAGGAAGGAAGAACATGAGGAAAACATGACACAGATAATCACCTACAACACCTGCCACCTTATTTTATAGACTCAGAACGGGAACTGGGCCTACCTCAGAGGTCCATCTAGTGTAAATTCTTCATATGACTCTGGGCCAGAGAAGTGAACTTACTTATCTGCCTAAGGTTACAGTACTAATACGTGACAGAGCCAAGACTAAAACCTGGTCCCTTGACCATTCGTCTATTGATCCCTCCATTATGCTAAGTCTCCTTGAAGTCCAGAAGACCTAGGCTCATGTAACAGTGTGATTGAGGGCATGGCTCTCAATGCCTCCAGGTCAGCCATGAAATGATATACTGGAGTTGCTCATCGGCATCATTAGAGGAAGTTTTCACTCAGGGAGTTTCTAACAACAGTGAAATCACAGGTCCAGACCAAAACGATTTGAAACTAATTTGTCACTGCTCCTACAAATAATTCTTATTCCTGTGCTAGAAAATAACTTTCTGTAAACACTCAGTGTGGCTACGTCTTACTCCTTTATTTCTCTTATTCTCTCTTCTCTCCTTCCATTTTCTTTCCTTCTCTATTCCCTCTTGGTGAAAAGGGAGGAACTCGAGCAGCACAGTATGGAAGAAGACACCATGAATTTGTAGTCAGAAGATATTGGCTAAAATCCCTGCTCTGCCCCTAGGTAGCTGCGGGAACTCTGTCAAACTGCTTGACCCCTCTGGGCTTCCGCAAATGGAAGGAGCTGGATTAAGAGCCCTCTAAAGACCGTTCTAACTCTAAAGTACAATAAGTGTATATTCTCTTTGAACAATTTATATAGCATTTCAGGGTATGCGAAGCACTTTCCTCAGGCCGGTCTTGTGAGGTAGACGGCACAGGCAGACATGTAGGATTTAAAGCTGGAACAGATTATCTAGTTCAGTATCCCTAGCTAATAAATGGAAAACTGAGGCCCAGGGAGATCATGAGGCTCTCCCAAGGTCATATAGCCAGGTCAGGAGCAGAGCTGGGATTTGATTTTCAATTCCATACACAATAGCTCACAATAGCTGGGGACCTCTTAGACTGCTACCCAACAACTGTAACCTACTGACACTGCAGGCTGGGTTCCAATGAGGGAGGATAAAGCAATGAAGCAGGGGCAAAGTGCGTCAGGCAGATAACGTGTTAGAGCACTCCTGGCCTCACTCTTACAACCATGTTCTGTTGGCAGCATGTCTTACCTATTCTGGAATGTGGTTACACTGATTAAATCTGAGTATTTACACAAGTTGTCTGTGTCATGCTCTTCATGTTGGATTTGAATGCAGCTGCTCTAATTTTAAACCCATATTTAGTTTGATATATTTGTAGTGAGAGCTCAATCAAAGGTATACAAATCAATTTTGTGAGGCCTTGCCCCTTCCTTTTCTCCCACCGCTACGCTACTGTGCTATATGAAAGATTTTATGGTCCTCTTTAAAATGAGGGCTTGGATCTGTTGTCCACTCTCTTTTCCTTATTTATTCTTACTCTCCAAAATACCTTTTAACCTTTTATCCACCCCGTCCTTTCTATGCCAATGGTTGGACACTTACAAAGTCATACTGGTTCTGCTTCCACAGATCAGGAAGGTCCATGATGGTTGAAAGGAAGGGCAAGACATTGCTCAGAACAATACCAGCCAGAACAGCCTGTTGGGAGGGAGGGAAATCGTACTCAGTTTGCTTCTCTTTCAGTGGTGAAGCCCCAGACCCTCCACTTGGAAACTTGCAAGAGAACAATAAATGCCATTTAGATATATTTCATGTTAGCATAAGATCTAAATTTCAAAGTATACCTTCATTTAGTGTGCACCTACATTCTTTAGAGACCATCCCTTGGATGGGGTGACAATTTTTAGAGAAAGCCCATTCACAGAAAACTAGTTTCAATTCCTCTTTTATTTAAATTAAGTGATCACAAAAATTCCGTCAATATCTAAGGGTAGAACAAAGCCAATATTTTAAGCAAATATATTCTTGTCCTTACGATATCCCTGGGTCGGCTTAACATTTCTTTCCCTTTTCCCAGTCATGCCTCTCCCGCATGCTTAGCCTGGAAACAAGCGTCAATTTCACTACAATCAATAACTAGTCACAGGTTTTCTTTCCCCTGAGCTCACAGATGACCTGGTATACAAGGTAAGTAAGTAGCGTTATTAAAAACAGAACACAGGCACACACACAAACACACACACACGCATACATTTGTAGACGGAAACAACACAAAGAAGATAGAACATGCCTTAGAGAATCTGGCCTGGAAAGGCGAAGCACAGGGATCTTTACGGAGCTCCTCATAACAAACCGTGCTCCTGGCTGTGGTCTTCTATCGGGATGCCTGGGCACGGTGCCTGACAGGTAACAAATGCCTGCTGTCTATACGACGAGATGCCCACAGTCTTTAAAAAGGCTGAAGCGTAGTCATCACTGAGTTTAATACAATAGAAGCTCAATGTAACCTGACTTATTACATTAATTCAAATATACCAAAGGCCAAATGATATCCCTCAAACCAAAACACAGCAACTAGCTACGGTGAAAGTCTGATGTAACACGGTGCTCTTATAAAGTGCATGGTATCCCTGCTTAACACCAACATTATCAAGGAATTTTTTTTTTAAAGCAACATACCGCTGCTTGGGGCGCGGAGCCAAGATGGTGGCTGGGAAGCAGTGACTGGCGTGATCTCCCCACCAAGTCCCTCCAAAAACCTATAAAAAAATGGCTCTGAACCAATTCTAGAGCTGCAGAACCCACAAAGTGGCAGAAGGAAGCAGGGCTCCAGCCCAGGACAGCCTGGATGGTCT
>JAQQSZ010002522.1:0-14733 GCA_028646595.1 Phalanger gymnotis | reverse complement strand
TGACAGAAGGGAGGGCAGACTGGGGAACAGGGCAACCAGAATATACGTCATCTTGGAGTTGGGGGGAGGGTAGAAAATTTGTAATTCAAACTCTTGTGAAAATCAATGCTGAAAACTAAATATATTAAATAAAAAAAAGATGTTAAAAAGAAGGCAAAAGCATGCATAATCATAACATTTACTCAACAGAAAGCTAGATAATTGATGTTTACTCAATAAAAGGGGGAGTAGAAATGATCATAATGTAGCAGCACACCCATAAACCTGGGTCACCCCTTCCCACCAAGGCATAGTTGTAGTTGGAGAAAATGAGTACAAAAAATTTAACAGGAGGTATATGAGTAGGGAGACTTGCTTAGGGAAATGCATGACTCTGGGAGGCAAGCATTGATGCAGGAACTTTTTTTTTTAAATCTTGACAGCAGTATTTAAATATGATTAGTTTCCTTGGTATTTTATGTCTTACTTATTTGGAGACAGAGTCTATAAGGTTGATCAGATTCCCAAAGAGGTCCACAACACAAAACGGTCAAGAACTCCTGCTTGAAATGTTATGGAAATTTTTCTCAACTTAAAGCTATAATTTGCCTCTTGGACCCAACATTGATTACTCCTTGTGTCTCTCCATGTAACTAGTTCTGAATTCACCTAATTGTGCCATCACATGGATAGATAGAAAGACAGATAGATAAATAGACAATGCTGGGGTCAGTCAGTCAACAAACTTTTTTTTGTTTTTCATTAAAATTTTTTAACCCCTGTAATCCCTGTTTTCTCTTTTCTTTCTTTTATTTTTCTCAATTACATATAATTTTTAACATTTGTTTTTAAAATTTTGAGTTCTAAAATCTCTCTCCCTTACCTCCCCCCTCCAGAAGGCAAGTAATTTGATATAGATTATGTATGTGAAGTCATGCAAAATACTTTTCCCTATTAGTCATTCAACAAGTACCTACGAAGTGCTTACTGTATGCCCTGTACTTTGCTGAGTCCTGAAGACACAATACAAACAAAAAGAAAGTGCTTGCTTCCAAGGAGCTTAGGGGAATATGATACGCAAGCAAGGAATTGAAATGAGGGCTCTGAAGGCTGGGGGTCTAAGTCTGGAGAATGAAGGGTGTATGGCCTGAGCCCTTGTCCAAAATGGAGGATAAGAATCTGACAATGAGAGAAAGGTGATGTCGTAGCTTCACTTTGTTCACAAGGACAATATGAAGGACCTCTCTGAAGTTACAATGACAGCGCCTCTTTCTTCTCCACGTGTAACCTGAAGAGCATCATGCCCAGGGCCCTTGTAGCCCCCTGACTCTAGCCTGCCCTCATTATCCCTGTTCCCCACTGTGCTCCTGTTTTAGACCCTGAACATCCCCTCAAGTGATTTAAACCATTCTGTGAGAAAGACCTGGTGAAGGAATTGGGGATAGCCTTCTGCATTCACTGGTCCATATGATTCTTTTGTGAAACCCCTTCCAAGGCTTGGGTCAGGTCCTTGGTCATCATTTGATATCTTTTACTTGAAATTTGGGACAACATTTGCCTTGCTTATGTCCCACACTACTTCTCCCATTTGACATGAGCTTTGAAAGATCATTGAAAAGATCTGACTCACTATAATGAAAATGACAATTCTACCTAAATTAACCTATTTATTCAGTGCCATAGCAATCAAACTATCAGAAATTAGTTTGTAGAGCTGGAAAAAATAATAACAAAATCAACATGTAAGAACAAAAGCTCGAGGATATCAAGGGAATAAAAAGTAAAAGAATACAGCCATACCAGATCTCAAACTCTATTATAAAATGGTAATTAATTATTAAAACAATCTGGTACTGGCTAAGAGAGTGGTGGATCAGTGAAATAGATTAGGCACAAATTATATTATAATTATAATCTAAATATGGTTATAATATAAATTATATTATAGTTAATGACCATAGTAACCTAGTATAGTATAAACCCAAGGACCCAAGCTTTTGGAACAAAAACTCATTGTTTGACAAAAACTGTTGGGAAAACTAGAAAACAGCATGGCAGAAACTAGGTATAGGCCAACGTCTCACACCATATACCAAGATAAGGTCAAAATGGGTACATGATTTATACATAAAGGGTGATACCATAAGCAAATTAAGAGAACATGGAATAGTTTATCTGTCAGATTTATGGATAAAGGAAGAATCTATGACCAAAGAAGATGTTGAGAGCATTACAAAATGTAAAATAGATAATTTTGGTTATATAAAATTAAAAAGTTTTTGCACAAAACCAATGCAACCAAAATTATAAGGAAAGCAGAAAATGGAAATTTTTTTCACAAGTATCTCTGACAAAGATCTCATTTCTCAAATATATAGAAAACTGAGTCAAATTTTTAAAAATACAAATCATTCCTTAAATGATAAATGGTCAAAGGAGATGAACAGGCAGTTTTCGGACAAAGAAATCAAAGCTATCTATAGTCATGTGAAAAAAAATGCTCTAAATTACTATTGATTAGAGAAATGCAAATTAAAACTACTCCAAGGCACCACATCAGACCTGTCAAGGTGGCTATTATGACGAAAAAGGATAATATTGGATGCTGGAGGGGATATGGGAAAACTGGGACATTAATGCACTGTTGGTGAAGTGAACTGATCCAACCATTCTGGAGAGCAATTTGAAACTATGCCCAAAGGGATATACGACTGTGCATACCCTTTGATTCAGCAATACCACTGCTAAGTCTATCCCAAAGACATAAAAAAGGGAAAAGGACCTATTTGTACAAAAATATTTATAGCAACTCTTTTTGTGGTGGCTAGGAATTGGAAATCAAAGGAGTACCCATCAACTGGGGAATGGCTAAACAAGCTGTGGCATGATTGTAATGGAATATTATTGTGCTATAAGAAATGGCAAGCAGGATGATTTCAGAAAAACCTGGAAAGACTTACATGAACTGATGCATAGTGAAGTGAACAGAACCAGGAGAATGTTGTACACAGTAACAGCAACATTGTTTGATGAAGAACTGTGAATAACCTAGCTGTTCTCAGCAAGACAATGACCCACAACAATCCTAAAGGACTAATGATGAAGCATACTATGTGCCTCCAGAAAAAGAACTGATATTGATTGAATACAGACTGAAGCAAGCTACTTTTGACTTTCTTTCATTTTGTCTTTTATTCAAGTCGTACAAAATGACAAATATAGAGATGTCTTACATAATTGCACATGTATAACCTATATCCGATTGCTTGCCATCTCAGGGAAGGGGAAGGGGTAGGAGGGAGTGGTAGAATTTGGAACTCAAAACTTTAAATAAAAATGTTAAAAATTTAAGAAAAAAAGAGAGTATGGCTGTGGGTCCATCTTTTTCCCATCTGCCTGAATTCCAGTGAATGAGACAATGATGTAAGATTAGAGATTTGGGGGTTCTCATCTGATGGTCTCTCTTCTTTGCATCTGCACTGATTCTTTCCTATGTTAGGTGAAAGACATTGGTGATGGTTATGACCTTGTGAGTTTCCAATGGTCAAGAAAGCAAATCACCAGAAATCTGGGATTGAAGTCCATGTTGAGATTTGCCAGACACAAGACAATAAGCAGAGAAGTCCAAACTGACCAGCAGGTCTAGTTCAGCAGTAGTAGAGACACAGATTTATCCATCCATTGACTATGCCACCATGCTGCATTTGGAAGTGAAACTGGTATGGTGGACACTATGTAGAAACTTCGATAAATTTGAGCCTACTTTCTCTAGGAACCAGAGTGGGTATAGGGAACAGTGTGACCCCAGGGACTGAGAGGGGCTATGCTATTTTTGAGCTTCTATTTTTGTTTCATCTGTGAAATAAGTATCTCTTGGGGAGAGAGTGTGCGCGTGCGCACGCCAGAGAGAGAGAGACAGAGAGAGAGAGAGAGAGAGAGAGAGAGAGAGAGAGAGAGAGAGAGAGAGAGTCAGTCTGGTCAGTATTGTGGGATTACCTGTCCTAGCAAATGGTCTTCAAGAGTTGCCATGGCAAATTAATAACACTGTGGCACTTGTGCCCTCTTGCACATTCTCTTTTCTCCTTAGGGAGTCCCTCACATTCATAAAATCAGAAGTGAATTTTCCCCTCCCCAATATACATATGTAATTACATAATTCATATATACTATGTATGTATTTATATACATGCATGCACTCATTATGGTAAGCTATCTAGACACAGAGGAAATTCTATGCTTCCTGTTGACCTCTCTTTCCTGGCATTCTCTAAACAAATACTTTACTGATACCTCTGAGTCCAAATTATGCCATAAATCCAGAATGTAGGAATTGTGAGTATATTTTTTCTAAACACATACAAAGTTGTTGGATGGCAATTAGGATAGTAATCCACCTGATTATTTAATCCATGCATCACAGGTAATATTGTCAAAAATCCAGAGAGAAAAATCTGCCTGTTTATATTGGGCCAGTAACCCCCTCAACTCCTAAACAAATGGGAAGAGGATACTTGAATGTGCTGAATGAGGGGTAGAACCAGCCTGATGAATCAAGTTGAATAACGGTAATAATTTTTACTTAGTTTTGTCAATACACAAGATTGTTTTCAGTTGAAAAACAAAATAAAACAAAACAAAATAGATACACAGAAACTAAAATGAAAGATACTGGGTTTAGTTCTCTGATTCTGATATTCATATATGTAATTATTTTCATTTATTCTAAACTTGTTATCGACAAAACCAGATATTAGTTGAATATATAAAGACTTTTTAAAAATGGGAAATCATAAACTCCATTATTTATAGTTTGTTAAAAATCAAATGCAAATTAACTTTAAATAATAAAAATGTCTTGTCACCCTTGGGGCTCTTTTCCTTCTGTGTATTTTCCCAGTTTTTGTTGTTTTTTATATAGTTGTGGTACACTGTCCCTGGGACTTAGGAAGCACTTGTCATCTCTGTGTACGTGAGGGTTTTAATTTTGCTTCCTTTGCTCTCCTTCATCTCATAGGAATCTTCCTTTTTTTTTTGTATTCTTCATATTTGTCACTTCCTATGATGAAATGACATTAGGGCCTTATTCAAATATCACCTCTTCTGCTTACTGCCTTTGAGACCTTGGGCCAATCACTCAACACCCCTGGGCTTGAATTTCCTCATCTGTTAAATGGTGGGGGTGGTGGAGTTAGACTGGATGACCTTTGAGATCTTTTCTAGCTCTCAAGGTGTGATTTTTTAAAATCTATGATCCTATGGAGAACAAGTTGTTTAGGTTTCTGGATATTTAGTCACTGAACCTGTGGGTTGTTTCCAGTTTTTTTGCCATTACCAGTAACGGTTCTGTGAACGTTTTCATGCGAATCTTTTCTCCTCTCCCCATCCCATTTAATAACATCTTTAGAGAATAATCCTAGTAGTGGAATTCCTGGATCAAAGGTAGGAACCATTTTGTAACTCTATTGCCATTTTCCTTTCTAAAAAGATTGCTTCAATTTACATCTATCCATCTATCTATCCATCCATCCATCTATCTATCTATCTATCTATCTATCTATCTATCTATCTATCTACTCATCCATCTATTTCTATCTATCCTTCCATCTCTATCTGTCCATCCATCCACCCATCTATATCTATCTTAATTGGTGCAATAGGAAAAAATATACACATATATGAATACACAGACACATAACACTCCCTCCCCCCATACATGTGGTTTGGCATGGATTATAGGATAGTATAAGAAGAGGTCATAGAGTTAAAGCTGGTAGAAATGTTAGAAGTAATCAAGTCCAACTCCAATGGAAGAAATTGAGGCCCAGAGAGTTTAGCTACTTGTCTAGGGTCACACAGCTATTGTCTGAAGCAGCATTTACTGAACACCTGCTATATACCAAAAGAGCACAGGGGATAGAAATACAAAAACATGAAACAGTGCTTGCCCTCAAGGAGTTTATATTCTACATGTGTCTGGAGGAGGAGGAGGAGATACATGATGTATATGTGCATAAATAGATACAAAATATATACAGTTAATACAAGGTAATTTGAAGAGAGAGATATTAGGAACTGAAGAGCTCATGAAAGGCCTCAAGAGACTACATAATTCACTTTACAAGGGTTGGTTCCTGGTCATTTGAAGAGGGTAACTTTACTTCTTTCAATTCAAACCACTGATTAACACTTGAAACTGAATTTCTAGTTTAGACCTGTAATGAAGGCAGAGGAAAGATAGTTCAGGAAGGACAGGAAAGCCTGGTACCAGGAAAGAAAGAGACTTACAGGAAAATTTAAAAAAAAAACCAACATATCTCTTGTCTTTCTTAGAATTCAGTGACTTGACCTCAGCACTTCAGGAAAATCCTGGATCCCCTTAGTTGCTGGTGCTCCCCAGTTACTTTGTGTGTTTTTAATATTTACTTATCTCTGTGGATATTGTAGAATGTAAGCTCCTGAAATGCAGGGTCGCATCCCCTGACCCCTCTCCTAGTGTATAGTCGGTGCTCAGTGAATGCTTACTGAATGCATAGATGGCTGGAACGTGTAGAAGACCTACACTCCAGTGCTGGTTTTGCCACTTAACTAGTGCGGAGGCCTGAGGCAGGTCACTTCCATTCTCCCAGCCTCAGTTTCCTTATCTTCCTGTCTTATCTCACAAAGGAAAGTGATCTGTAAACAGTAAAACACTCAGTAAAGGTAAACTCTGCTTATAGTCTCCAACTTGTTTAAAATGTGTAGCAAATGCAGACAAGCTCATGGAAATGCCCCAGGAACTGACCCTTAGAACTTTTGACTCCCATCCAAAGGGAGGGTGCCGAAATTCTCATTGCATAGACTTAAAGGATGTGGGATCAGCGGATTCAGACTGTGAAGGAATCTGATCGATGAAGATATCCCCTAGTCCAGTCCTTCCGATTTTGCAAAGGAACAAACCAAGGACTAGAAAGAGGCAGAGACTTTTCCTAGGACTCTAATTAGGAGTAGGGCAGGGGTGTCGGGTACCACTGACTCCTACGCCGTCCTCTTTTCGCACCATCAGAACTGGGGTTGACTGAGGAAAGACAGACTCAGAAGCTTGGATGATAGATTTAGAGTCGAAAGAAGCCGTGGAAGCCATGTGGTCCAACCCTCTCGTTTTACAGATGAGGAAACAGTCCCAGAGATGTTATTCGTCTGACTCATGCAGATTGTAAATGCTAGGGGTGGGATCAGAATCCAGGTCCTTCCATTCCAGCTTCATCCCCCTTGAGACCACAATGGTTGGGGAAAGGAGATCAAACTGACCAGGTTCTCTGGCAAAAAACTGGTCTGGCCAAGGAGGTCAAGGTCATCCAGGGCGGAGGAGGAAGGGCCAGCGTTTCTGGAAATCCCTAGGCAGCAAGTGGGGAGAGTGCAGAGCGAGAAACACTCGCTTTTTTCTTGCGTTCTTCTGGGTCTGGGGACGCAGCAGCTTGAGACCCTACAGAGTAGGATCCTCCTTTTTTTTTTCCCCTCCCGATCTTACAGCTCCGAATACTGTTTTCCTTCTATTCGATCTTCCTTTCCTCTCCGTGCCCGGACCGACGCCGCCCGAGTTTCCCCCGGGGCCCTCCAGCTGTTTCCCCCGACTCGTAGCTACTGTTCACAGCTGGAGCCCGAGCGTGGGTTGAGAGCCTGACGCTGCAGTCGCCCCTCGTGGCCAGCAGGGGGCGGCGCAGACTAACCCGTCCGGGCCAGAGCGGAGCAGGCGGCAGCTAGGCGCGGGCGGGGCTGGGGGAAGGCAGGCTGGGGACCCAAGGCAGGCCGGCGGGATCCGCGTCTGGCGCAACCCTGAGCGCACTGGCACTGTCCCCCGTTCGCACACCGCGGGAGAGCGGTCTCGCTGGCTGGGAGGCGATCCTCGCCACCCTCACGTAAACTGCAGAAATCCACCCAGAAGTGGTTTTTGCACCACGAACCCACCCGCTTCTTGGGTCTCTGGGGCTGCGCTAGGAGATCAGCTCCAAGTGGTCTCCAAAGATGGGATGGTGACTAATAACCAGCTAGAAGGAAGGCCTTGGGTTGCCTTGGCCTTAAGCAGTCAGTTGTTGTAGTTGTTAGGAGCTAGCCTGCCCTACCCCTCACCACGCGCCCCATTTAAACTACACTAGATGAATGAGAGGGGGGCTGAGCATGGGGATAGGCGCTGAGCAGAGAGGAAAAAGAGAGCAGACTTGAAAAGAAAGCATCATGATTTGCTACGAAATACGGTCTCCGCCATGAAGAATATCCAGGACTTGGGGCTTAAAGAGAGAAATGTTTTACGAGGTAGAATGAAACTAGGCAGAAAATGGGTTTGCGCTGTTCCTGATTCTTTCCCTCCTCTCGCCTGGATTCCGGTAGCTCTGAGCAAGCATCAGAGTAGGGCTCCCTCCAGCAGCCGCGACAGCATTTTGCAGAAGAGAAGGCGTTCTTTCCACCCCCGCTTAGGGTCCCCATTCCAAGAGGGTAATATATAGAGGCAGAGAGACGACCCCCCCCCCCACACACACCATGTGGCTGAGAGACGCCCCGTTCTTTTCTTCCTTACCACTTTTGGGCACAATCTGTGCTGTAACTCATTTCGGATTTGGATTTTTAAAGCACATCTTTCATCGTGAGCTTTTCTCACATCGCAGAGAAGTGGACAGCTTACATTTAACACCTTAAAACAGGACGCATTTCTGCTGGCAAATAGGCACTCTTGCTAGTCTCTTTACTCTCCTTTTCTGTCCTCTTTCCCTTTTCTCCTTTTTTCTTCTTCTCTCCTCTCCTCTCCTTTCTTTTCCTTCTTTTTTCTTCCTCCTCCTCCTCCTCCTTCTCTTTCCCCCTCCTTCGATCTCAGACAATAGACAATCCTAACATTTATTAAAGTTTCTGGATCAGTCTTTAGGTTTATGGGATAACCAAACTTGTGTGTATGTGTGTGCGTGTATGTGTGTGTGTGTGTGTGTGTGTGTGTGTGTGTGCGCGCGCGCGCGCGCCCCTCCCCCCTCTCTGTGCACGAGCGGAGTAGCCTATAGAGCAATGATAAATATCCCTGTTGATCACTTGATTGATTACCTCTCGGAAAGGTCACGCGGGCTTGCAGTAATTTCCTTTTGCCTCGGGCTCCCTTTTCACTTTTACTCCAGCCCGACAGCTCCAAGTACACAGGATCTTTATTTTTATTTTAACCCCTAAATGCAATCCCCCTCCCCCGAAAACAATGCAGGCGAGAAAAATCGGATAAAATAAACTCAGCCCTCCTCTCGGCCAGTTCTCTGGCCCCCTTCCCACCCCCTCCTCTCCCTCCTCCGCTCCTTCTCCCACCTCGCCTCCCCTCCCCTCTTCAAATGTATTCTGGACACTGCTTAATAGATGAATGTCTTGCAAGTAAACTCCGTCGTCCCTGGGGTCTGCCTTTCATGTCTGTTACTCCCCCCCACCCCTTTTCTCTCCTGTGGACTGAAAATTCGGATTTAAACCACCAGACAAGCTATTAATTTACCCGCGCTACCCAGGGTCCTGAACCCAATTAATTTCTAATAATTATAGCCCAAGGGGGCTAGATAGATCTCCCAGTCTCTTTCGAGCATCGCCACTTTTCGCCACTGAGGTCAGCCTATAATAATAAAGTGTGCATTTTGCAAGCGATCTCCAAGAGCAGCGAGTGAGTTATGGCAATGAATGGAAATTGTGTCCATTTGGACTAATTGAGCGGGGGGCCGAAAGCTGGAGGAGCCGGTAGACTAAATGAAGAGAAACTGTTTCATTTCAACGCGAAGAAACCCCTGCTTGGCTCTGGTCACCCAGAGAGAGCTTAATTTCTTAACAGCCAACCTGAAAGGCAGCGTCGGGTAAACAGCGTTAATCATTGCAGCCGCAATGATGAAATTAATCGAACCCGAGGCCCAGAAAATGGTCGTGGAGGTTGGCTAACACAAGGTGAAGTTCACCGCACAAAGACAATAGCGCGACACATACCTCGGTACCGAATTCCCTCTTCCCCTACCAAAGACTGGGCAGCTACTGGTCCCATTCTCCTGGGAGGAAGGGAAAAATGCCCTGTGCTACGAAATGCATGGAAACCCGGCTCCTTGCATTTCCATTATTAATCTTTTAAAAATAGTTGGGTAGGGGAGAAAAAGTCTGACTTTTCACCTTCTCAATTCTCACCTTCCTAAAAGTTCCTCTTCCATCACTCCAATGTCCTGGTTCTACTGGGGGAAATAAAAATAAAAATTTTAAAATTAATTCTTAAAAAAGGAACAACCCATCACAGTAAGCCTATAGGCTGGAACGAAATTGGACTCTCAGAAGGTCTATTTGCTAAGAAGACTCTCGTGACATGGCCTGAAACGCACCAGTCCCTTAGACTGAACGAATTTGGGGCATTTTGAAGTAGGAGGGGGCTCCTTTAGAGGGGAAGTGGTGGGTAGAAGAGGTGGTAAGTCGGCACACTTGTGGAAGCCTTTCTTTCTTTTTTTTCCGGGCGGAGGGGGTAGGGAATCACCAGAAAAGCGGGTGGCTGGAGTTCCCAGGAAGGCAGGAACACCTGCTCCAGCTCCCACTGCTGAGACTACAGACAGGTGAAATTGACAAGGGGCCCCCAAGAACTGGGAAGGGAACTGGGCCCCAGTTCCCTGGACGGTTGGGCCAAAAGTTCTAACCGCGTGGAGGAGGTATTGCTCTCAGGCTCTAGATAATTTATTTCATCTCGTAAAACTCGCCCAGAGCACCTTAACCCCCCTATTCGTAGGCATACACACCACATTCAGGACAGGGTGCAAATTTTTTAAAAAGAAAGAAAAGACAGATAAGGAACAACCAACGAGCATTTACTAAGCGATGATTATGCACTAATATCTACCAGACTCTGTGCTAGGCTCAGGAATTACAAAGACAAAAGTAAGGTAAACCCTGCCTTCAAGAAGCTAACCTTCTACTGAGGGGAAATACAGTATATGCACAGAGAAGTAAATGCAGCATATATGCAAAATAAATGCAAAGGAGTTTTTTTGGGGGGGGGTGGGAGATAGAAAGAAGGAAGAAAAAAGAAAAAGAAAGAAAGGAGAGAAAAAGGAAGGAAGAAAGGCAAAAGGAAAGAAGCTATTTCAGGTTCAAAGGCATTCAGACTTGGAGTTTTTGTTCATACTTAGCATTTAAAGGGGAAATGAATTACCTCCTCTTTTCCCGATGCCTTAGCTGAGAACGTAGAAAAGTTTATTTTGCCTATGCGTTTAAGTTCTAAGGCGTCTGTATTCACTGGCCAGAGCTAGCCTTCTTGCTTGGTACTAAGTCCTAAAAGAGGCTGCAATTTTTTTTGTGACCTGAAACTGTTAAGCAACAAGGCAAGGGAGACCACTGATCCCTAGAGAAGACAGCCATCCCGACGCTCAGCAGTGAGAAGCGAGAACCTACCCCTCCCTAACTGTCTCTCTCCAAAGTTTGGGGAAGGAAGAGATGGGTTGACTTCTCACTGTTTTGATCCCTCTCACTCTGCTCTCTTCTCACCTGGATTTTTTTCTCCCCATGTCACTTTTCCATTCTGAACCCCACCCGTGTGTTTTATTTATTTACTAGAAACAATGTCCCCAACCTAACTCCCCTGGTTTCCATGTATTCAGATGTTTCGAATCAGTTTGTCCTTAGGAGGTAATCCCCTTTTCAGCTGCTTATTTGGCTCTCCATTCTCCATTCCTCTTTCAAAGGGAACCCCCCAATTGTAACTAACCACCAGTAAGGAGAGGGAAGATAATAATAAGGGGGAACAACTCTTTCCCAAAAAGTCCCCACTCGTTTGGGAGCCAAAGCATTGAGTGCTTTTAGTTTCTTGAATTCAGGTAAGATCTCTATGCAGAGGGAGCCCAGCGGCCCAGGGCACATACATTGGTGACCGATTCTCTGGTTTTTGTTCACCTTGTTTCAGGCAGCAATTAGCGGTGATAAAGTAAGGGGTTTACCCGGTCCTCACTAGCCTTCCCCACCGGTTGGACTCAGGTGCAGAACCTCTGCAGAAGGTCTGCAGAAGAGAGAGGGCACAAAGAAGGCACAATGAAATCGATCAGCTATCAACTTCTCCGGAATTCCACTTGGGGGCCATCCAGTGCGGTGGCTACGGCTTTTCAATCCCGGAAGGTTTTATTTAGACATTCCAGGAAATCTCCCAGCTCTACTCTTCCCTTTATTTCTTCCTTTGAGGACCTTTACTGAGTCTGAGGAAGACATTCTAGAGCTAAAAGCAGCTTGTCTGATCCCATTTTTGGAGAGACAAACGTAGCATAAACTATATTTATGCATAGGCTCCGTGGAAAGGTACAGTACCTGTGGGAATATCTACCTATTTACCCACCAGTATTCTGCACGTCTCAGTCATAGCAGGAGAGGAGCTAGGAATTCAGGATTTGGCAAATTTGATGTGACCCTTGCAAACTGGGAGAGGATAATGTTTCTCAGACTCCGAGTGGATTGTTAGGGCAGCCTTCCTTTTGGGGGGAAGGTTTCTTCCGTGAGTCTCTTTTCCTCCTCTCTGTTTCTTTTTCTTTCCATTACTCCTTTTCAATTTGTGTCCCGTGGGATCTGCACCTGACGGGTCCCAGGGGAACTTGGAGTTGGAGAAAAGGGTGAACATCTTTGACATGACACCAGGCAAAGAGAGTGGGCAGTACATTTCTACATTTCTGAAAATATAGGGACATGAACCTTTAGGATCCTTAGGAGTGTGAGGGTTTCTCTCTACCCACACCCCAGCCTGGCCTAAGCTCTGACAATAAATAGCAACAGGTACGATTGGCTAAACAGCCTCCCCCATCACTCTTCTTCTCCGGGGCTGCCCTCCCCCTCCCCAAAAATGATGGTTAGGATTTGATTAATTTTTGTAAACGTGAACGCTATGGATGTATTGGCACACCACAGGGACTGAGAAGATTGTAATTTTCTTTTATAGTGTCTGGCAGGATTTCCAACAGATATTAATGGAGACATAAATAGCACATGGAAGGTATTGAACAAAACTGTTTAATTCAAGAAGGTTGTACCAGGAGAAAAAAATCTATATGTAGCTGGGATTGATTCATACCTCTAACAGGGCCAGCCCCTTCAGGAGTTCCCAACTTCAGCGTGTCCGCTTTGATTGGCAAATCCCGTAATTAAAGCAGATCTCCACCATGGATTTTTTTGGGGGGTGGGAGTAGATGGAGGAATGGAGCAGGAGGGGGTTTGGGGCGCACATATGCATGCGTGTCTGTTTTCTGTGCATCTGGGTGTGTGTGAAAAAGGAAGGCAAGGCCAGGCTGATCTCCAGCGGAGCGGCGGGAGTGAGGAAGCTGGGCGTGTGTGTGTGTGTGTGGGGGGGGCGTTAAGGGAGAGATAGGAAAGGTGAAACCGGACCTCTCTGGTCAGGCACAAGCTGTGTGCCCTGTCAAGCGCTGGGGCAGCCAGCCTGTTCCCAGACAGGAAAACGCAGATCCAGGCGACCAAGCATCGCAACCATGGGGGACAGGTTGGGGGTGTGTGTGTGTGCTGAGATGAACTATGGAAATGTGGCCCAGATGACAGCGCCATTAATATTAGATTAAAAATCCAGAAGGAAGGAGTCATTGATTCTGCGCCCCACTCGGAGAGGGAGCAGCAGCGGCGGTCGCGGCAGCGACAACAGGCGCAGCAGCAGCAGCAGCAGCAGCAGCCGGCTGATTTCTTGGTCTGGGGATGCAGTCGCTGCTTCTCTTTGGTCCCTCTTGGAGTATCCATCCCCTCTCCCAGCTCGGGAGCTCGGGAAAGAAAAACAAAACAAAACCCTTCCCTTGTCCTGCTCTCTTCTCCCTGGGTCGGTGGGAAACATTTTCCGTAGGCGATGGAAGGACCAGGATGGTAATAACAAAAATAACAAGAACCCAGAAGCTTCTTGGGGTTTCCAACTTGAACTCTACAGCCAGGGCTCTCCACTCCCCCCTCTTCCCTCGCTCCCCCCCCTTGGGCGAGGTATCTGCTCCCCTCTCCCCCGCTGGCTCTCCCCCGCCCTCCCCCCCCGTCGCCCGCCCCGCGTCCCCCTTTCTCCGCCTCCTCCCCGATTGCCATCTGACAAGATCTCCAAATCAAAGTGATAAATCGCTCCAAACTTTTTTTGGCGGCGCTGAGATGTTGGAGGGGCGTCTAGCGCGCATGTGCGAAGGTGTCTGTCCAAACTGACAATGCTGGAGAGATAGCGAGTGTGGATTGAGAGAAAGAGAGAGAAGGAGAGAGAGAGAGACAGAAGGAGAGGGAGAGAGAGTGAAAGAGAGAAAGACATCGAGTGTGTGTGTGTGTGTGTGTGTGTGTGTGTGTGTGAGAGAGAGAGAGAGAGAGAGAGAGACAGAGAGACAGAGAGAGAGAGATTGAAAAAGGAGGAAAAGATCCAAGAAAAAAAGCACCCCCCAACCACAGCAGCGGCTGCAGGACTGGGCACAACATGAGATCGAAAGGCAGGGCAAGGAAACTGGCCACAAGTAGGTGCAATATCGCTTTTCTATTGGCTTTTCACCCTCCTCTGCCATCTTGCATATGTCGAGTGTGCCGGGTATCTGGAGCTGCCCTCAGACACTGGGGGCTGGGGAGGGGGTGCGAACCCCAAGCTGCAGCTGCAGCAACCTGCCCCAGCCTCTTATTCTGCCCCGCGTCTCTCTGATGACTGGGATGGGCAATGGAGCAAACGCAGCCGGCCCTCATCCCTTCGAGTAGGGCAGCTGCATCAGCTTGGGGATGAGGGGGGTGGAGGAGGGGAGTGGGGAGTGGGGG
>JAQQSZ010002521.1:0-14733 GCA_028646595.1 Phalanger gymnotis | reverse complement strand
ACCAAAGGGAATGAAAGAATGGTTCAAAGTGCTTAATGAACAAGTGGATCTGAGAGTAGTTATTTATGCTTACATATCTTCTTGGAGAAGGTCTACAGTGGAGTGCCACCACCCTTGACTCTATCTTCTTTAATGTTTTTCTTAGAGATCTATAAAGGCAGAAATGACATCTGTATTGTATTTGTAGGATCAGTCTAGGAAAGACAACCAATACATTAGAATTAGGATTCAAAAAGATCTTTATAGGCTAAAATATTAGGCTATTCGGATAGCCCATATTCAGATCCAGAAATTCAAGAGCATCCGGTGTAGGAAAATGTTGGTTGTGAAGGCTTTTGAGATTATCAGTTAGTCAACCCATGAGCATTTGTTAAGAACATATCATAGTCCTATCATTATAGCAGGTGCTAGAGATACAAAGACAAAAGCCACATGGTCTCTTTCTTTCTCAGATGGAATACGTGGCATCAATGGAGATACATACATTTGTAGGTATATACAAAACATGATATAATGGAAGATGTCAAGAAAGACCTCATGTCTTTATTTTCAGTCTTGAAGGCAATGAGAGATTTTAACAGGTGGAAGTGAGGAAGCAATTCATGGTAGGCAGTCACAGAGATGGCTTGTCGCAATGGTTTATTTGTCTAGATCAGAGAGTGCATGAGGGGATGAAAAGGGCAATAAAATCAGAAAAGGAAGTTGGGGCCAAGCTGTGAAGAGCTTTGAATATCAAATCTAGGAGTTGACAGGGAGCCACTGGGATTTATTTAATAGGTAAATGACAAGACCAGACCTATGCTTTAGGAAAATCACCTTCTATATGAAGTAGTTATGTGGAGGATAGATTAGGGTAGAGAGAAATTTGAGTCAGGGAGAACAATTAGGAAGATATAATCATATCGAGATATGAAGAGCCCTGAAATAGTGCTGTGGTCATGTAAAGGGCAACAATGGACATATGTGAGAAATGTTGTGGAGGTGGAAATGACAAGATTTGGGAATTGATTGCTTATGTGGAGTGAGTGAAAGTGAGAAGTTTAAGACAACACCAGGGCTGTAAATCTGGGAACTGGAAGCGTGATGGAGCCCTCAATAGAAATAGGGAAATTCAGAAGAGGAATAGCATTCAGGAAAAAAAAAAGTGAGTTGTTTTTGATATGTTGAACAGAATATCCACTTTGAAATGTCAAATAGGCAGTTTATTATGTAAAGCTCAGGAGAGAGAGTTTGGCCGCATGTATAGATCTAGGAATTATCTACAGGAGATAAGGATTAAACTCATAGCAGTTGAGGAGATTACCAATAAGAAGGGAGGAAAAGGTCCCGAAACAGAACCATTCATAGACTGTAAGACACCACCTATCCAGGTAACTCCTTCCACTTTTGAACAACTCTAATTTTTAGAAGATTTTGCTTGTGTAGATCTAAAATTTGCCTCCTGCAGAACTCAGGCTGTCACCATTAATACCACAGTTTAGATACCTTCTCTCACTCAATAAATCAACAAGCATTTATTGAGCTTACCACATGTTGAGCCTTGTTCTATGTGTTGGGGATACAATTCAAAAATCAAAAAGTCCATGTCCTTAAAGAACTTTTAAAAAATAAGTCTTTTGTGGCCCAACCTGGGAATGTTTCACTCTTCACATGTAGACTTAAAAAAGCATTCTCCTCATAACAGCCCTGGGTGGTAAGCTATATTATTATTTCCATTCACAAATGAGGAAAACAAGGTTCAGAAAAGATTTACTTACCAAAATCACACAGCTAATAAGAAATGACAGAACTAGGTTGTGAAATCATTCCTCAAAACTAACCCCCATTTCCATTGGAGTGTTTCTAGTGGATAATGTTGTCTGATATACAAATAACAGATTTGTAAACAAACCTTTGGAACCTAACCTGATTTGTAAATTGGAAACAAACAGTAAGACTGTGAATGTGTGCCGGTATCACCTATTGAAATTTGTAAAGCACATATACAGTGTATTTTATGTAGTAGGTGCAATATGAATGCTACTTATTAATTATTATTATTATTTATGTTGGATATAGAAAGTTCTCTCTAAAGAAAGAACAATGGGATTAGGCTCAATCTGGATTTGAAGCTTGACTGTGCTATTGCCTGGGGAAATTAATCTCCCTTTTTCTAGGCTTTAGGTTTTGTTTTTTGTTTTTTTGTTTTTAATATAGAAAATGAGAGTTTTGGGCTACAAGATTGCTGAAAGGTCCCTTTCACTTCTACATCAAATAGGAAGAAGATTTGCCATTTCTTTCCCCTCCTTTTTGTCTGTTTTAAAGATGGGAAAACCCAGATGGAAATTGTCAAACAATCATTATGCTTGAGCTGGGTGGATATTTTTATATTCTTGGATACCTGTCCTCTGATTTCATACCTAAAATCTGAATAGTCTCTGTGATTTAATCACAATGTAGTCTGTAGCTGTCAGTGTGCCATTTTGTTTTGACATTAAAATGAAAAGGTTTAAATTCTTTTTTTCCCCCTTCCCTGTAGCCATAGTCAAAGATAATGATGATTACATGGCTTATTATGCCTTCATGATGTTTTTTTTTTTTTTTTGCAGGCATTACAAAGTCTGCTCAACAAAGTGTTCTAATACGAAAGAGAAATTTTGCAGAAAACCTAATACAGATCATGGCTTTCTCTCTTTGATCACAATTCTGATAATGTGAATCATTAAAAAAATCGAATTCGGCATCTTTTTCCAGGTCAACATAATGAGTAATGGGCTAAATGTCAGGAAAAATTAAATTAAATAGCTGTGTAATTCTCTATAGAGGAGTCTGCTTAGCTGAATAGAATTCCCACCAGGAAACTTGAAACCCAAGATGTGTGCACAGGGCTTGGAAGAGGTTATTTGAAGCTAAGTGAGCAGGGTGTAATTTGCTATGCTACTGTACAGTATGCATTGCTTTCTCATTCAAAGAAACTGCAATAATGGGGCAGAAAAATTCTCCCATAAACAATATCACAGTTGTATCCAATGGTTTCATGCATTTGTATTGAAGATACAATTGTCATTTTTTACACACCGTTAGGTTCAATAGCCTTGCTGCAACTTATAACCTGGTTGGATCAACTCCAAGGCTCCACATTTTCTGGGCACACATGAGTGCTCAATAACTACCTGTGTACTGACATGTGGCAGCTTGTACAATGTAGATTTCTTTCAGTCTTCTCGGGTAGCACCAAAATAAGCCTCCTGTATGGATTTGTTTCAGATCCTTTTAATGTTCTTTGACATTTCCACTCTGCTCCTTCTGCTATTTTTTTTTCCTTCTCAAAATAGGAAAGGATTGCTTAGAAAAACAGGGTATTGAATATTCAAATTTTCAGACATAAAATTCAAAAGAGCTATATCACATATTAAAGAATGCAAACACAATAATATTGTTTTTCACAGAAGTTAAATTTACATTTCAAAAGAAATGTCTTTATTAATAATGCACATACTCATTGCCAACTTCACAGTTTGCTTTGGCAAAACAATGTTATGGTCTTAAGGAAAGATTTTCTCCCCATGTTGTTCTGTTTCATTTATGAAAAGGAAGTCAGATACTTCCTCATAACTTTATTGAAAATGTTTTAAAAACATTTTTGGTTGTCCAGTCTCCTAAGAAAAGACAAAATTGAGTAACCCATGACTCCTTTCTGTAAGTATTATTTTTAGTACAACAAGATTAAGATTTTGAAATACAATTGTACTCCTTTTCTAATGCAATTGTTGAGAGATAGGACTGACACTTGCATTTTTAAACTAATCATATTGACTAAGATTTTACTCTGTGTTTTGGGGAGAAGGTTTGCATTCTATCATGTAAATATAATTATCACTGGGACAGTTTTACTCCATTATCAAACTACAATTCACAAAAATTTCTTTTCTTTTAAAAGAATCTCTTGCTGATCCCAGTAATTCAGCATCAGGCTTTATATTTCTTTGTAAGAAATAAAAGTGACATTATCTTTGAGGAATGGCAAATGAATATATGCTAATGAGGGAAATAGGAAAGTTAGAGAACTAAATTTTCATTCAACTTTCTTTAGCCAAAAATATCATAACTTGATTATATATGAAGTTATCATGATAGCAAGTTACATCTTTAAAAATGATTGTTAATAACTCAAGCAAGGAAGAAGACTTAGAAAATAATGAATCTATTTATATTTCCATTGTTAAAGCTATTCAGTTGCCTTAAATAAGTTATGAGGTCATCTATTTCATAAGAACACATAGTAAATCAATGCTTTTATGTTCTGAAAACTGCAATAAAGCACAAATTCTAACTTGAGCTATTTCTCAGATTATTTATTCCTAAAATGAGGCAATTGGGCAACATCTCTAAATATCTCTCATATAGTTGAAATTCCATGATTTTATGGAATGATGGCAACATGTAAATAAGAGTTTTTACTGCTAACATTCACTACCTTTCTTCATATTCCTTATTCTTTAGCCAAACCAGATCTTCCCCAAGACTTTCATTTCTCATATCCATACCACTGCTCACATTAGTTCCTTTTCATTTTACATTTTTGCTATTGGAATTCAATCTTCCTTCCAAGCACCACTTAGATGCTGCCTCTTTCATCAAGCTCACATTAATCCCCCCCAGGAGAAAGTGATCTTACCCTCTTTTAAATGTTCATAGCAGTGTTTATACCTCCCTGACACACTTGCACTCTTCATATTATATTTTGTGGGCATGTGAATGTATCTTCCAATCTAATAGATGCTCCTTGAAATGAAAGACAATTTCTTATTCATAACCTTAAATGCTTCAGTACCTAGTACGGAGTTTTGCACATGATAGATATTGAGTAACTTTTATCAAAATTGAATTAAATTTAATGATATTTTATACTCTTTTAAGGTGAAACTGATGTACTGATTGAATAAAAATGTGATTTTAATCTTTTTCTAGTTGATCCATCCACATTTTCACATCTATATTCTGTCCCAGGACATCCAACTGGGTGGCAGCTTGGCTGAGCTAAACTGAGCCCAAATATATGATTTTCCACCTCCTTCTGCCCCAATTTAGACATTGGTCTTATTTTGATCTTTAGCTATAACACATATTTCTATGAATGCATGTGAAATATATGCATTAGTATGTGTATATGTACAAACAGAAGCATATATGCCCATATCAAGGTCATATGAAAATCTATTTCCACAATAGCAATCTATTTCAACTACAAAATAAACAATCAGGATATAAGTAAACCTCACTTCAGGAATAACTGTAAAGATTAAAATCTATATTTTGTACAGCTGCCTGACAGTTTATAGTGAGAGATTGCACAAACTGAAATTCTGCATATTACATTTAAAATTTGATTATATACAAAACAAACCTATTTCAAGATGAAAAGAGAACCCCTATTGGTCTTCAGAGCATAAGCTTGAAGAGCTATTAATTTATAACCCTATGAAGCAAATATTCCATTTTAAATTATTCAATATGATTTGAATCCATCTTGCATAAAATAATTTGTGTTCCACTGGCTGATCTTAGGCAAGGTATTTACTAAGCTTTGTAGTCAGCAACATCTATCTTGCTAGCATAGGTTCTTATCAAACCCTACCAGGCTTTCTTCATTTAAGATCCATGAAAAGGAAGACTGGATTTGTATTATCCATATCTTCTAGCATCTCCTTTTCAGCATCAGCTTTCTAATTTGCCTCTTTGCCCTTCCTAGATTTCTTTGTCAACTATCTGGTATTTTTGAGCTTAAATTTCCTTACATGACAGTTAATGTTGTTTTCATTGGAATGAGACTCCCTTTGTGCCTGGAGATGAAAGGGTAATAGGTATCATAAGCCTCTAGTTATGTTGTGGGAAAGGAAGAATTTAGATATCTATGTCTGTTTGAAACATATACTCTTAGATCTAGTACTAGAAGGAAACTTAAAGGTCAATTTGCCAGCCCCCCCTCATTTTACAGTTCATAGGATCACAGATTTTGGACCTGGAAGGGACCTTGGACATTATCTAGTTCAGTTACTCTTTTTAAAAACATGAAAAAAAACTGAGCTCCATACAGATTTTAGTGATTTTCATAAGGTCACATAGCTAGTAAATGGCAAAGCCAGGTTTCAAATTCAGGTCCTGTGATTCTAATTTCAGCCCTACCTTTTGTATACTGAATATGAAATTGCATTTCAAAATTCATTTTGAAAAAAAATAAAATGTTTCAAAATTAGAAATATCTAATGCAGAAATTGAGTGTAGAATGGAATTACACCAAAGGTAGCAAAGCCAGAGAGGCTGCTTGAAAAAGAGAAAATCTAAATAGTGACAACTAGAGGCTCCTACCTTAAATGCCTTTAGCAAGAGCTGCAGTACCACTTGAGAATATTTATCTAAATGTGGCAACAATGTGGCTCACAGTTTAATTCTTTTGGTTCAATTTGACAAATATTCTGTATTTTTTCTCCTTCTCCAATGTGCAGAATATCACAATAGGTGTCTTATAAACATGTGCATGAGCCAGACTTATTTTCAGGTGTTTCCATCTGTTGTGGGAGTGCACTTTAAGAATGAGAGAGAAACAGACACAAATTAAACAGGAAGCCAGGAAAAAAGAAAAATGACAGAAACATCTGCAGGGCAACAGTGCGAAGAAATGTTTAAGCTGCCTGTTATTAAGTACTCAACCTGTTTTACACTGGAATTTTACATAATTACATTACAGGGGAGGGGGAACAACAGATGTTGAACAAAAATTGAAAATAAGAAAATGAGACTTTAAAAGGAAAACAACACTGGTTGGCAGCTATACCTTTTTATTGGGGAGGGCAAAGCAAGAATGTTAGATAGCAAATTCTTTTTCTTTCACATTCATTGGCCATTTTGGAAGATTAATGGAAAAGGAAGTGTGTGGGGGGGGGGGTTCTCTTTGTAAGTCTGATTACTTGGATATTTATGCAATTCCAATAATCCCTAAATCAGCCTTCCAGAAAACATCTTAATCTTGCCATCTGTATTTTCGCCAATTTTAAAAATGAATTTAAATATTCCCTTACTATATTTTCTTGAGTAAAGGGAACTTGACTTTACAAAATACAGAATTTTAAATGGGAGCCCAGGGCAGTCAGGTGCAGCACTGAGAAGTTAGGTGGCTATAACCAATCAATCAGTAAATATTTATTAAGTGCATCCTATGTACCAGACACTGCTGAGTGCTGGGGATACAAGAAGAGGAAAAAGGACAGTTCCTACCCTTAAAGAGCTCAAGCCTAGACTTGCACAGGGTCACACTGCCAGGAGGAGTCGTTAGTCCACGTCTTCCTAACTTAGTGTCCAGGTTCCTATCCATCATGCCGTATGGTCTCTGTCCAAATGAAACTAATCAAAAGTAAGCCCCACATACTACAAGATGTTATAGGAGTTTTTTGTTTGTTTGTTTTCTCCTAAAGCACTCCAAAATGTGCAAAGACTTAAACAATAAATAGTACCTTGACTACATGGTTTATGTTTGATAAATTTCACTAAACTACACTGAGAGTAGGCATGGAATAGTGGCTACAGAAATAGCCTTGACTTTGGTTAGAATCCTGACTTTAATATATACTCATGAACATGAGAAGACAATCACCTCTCTGTACCTTTGGCAATTAAATCCAAGGCTTTAAGATTTCAGAAGAGTTTCTGGCCCGTGTTGGCAGAGAAAGTTTCTGTCCCTGGAGTTCCTCTCATCATCCAGCTCTACACAAACAGAACTCTAGCAGCCCTTTTTTTGGAAGCCTTGTAAATTTCACTTACTTAACCATGGACTGTTAGTTACTTTAGTTTCAGTGACATGATCTGAGAGGGAAATTGGCATAGTGGAGAGATTCCTGGAACCTGGAATCAGCAAAATAGATTCAAATCTTATTGTTAGCTCTTACCAGGTATAGGCCCTGATACATACACAACACTCATTAAAAGAGGAGATAATTTCTTACAATAAAAATCAAAATGAACTCATTACCATCCTAAAAATAGTATTTTTTCATTGGTGATATTGAAGAATAGGGCCGCTTATCTTAAATGCCTTTAGCAAGAACTGCCATACTACTACAGAATATGAATTTGAGCATGGTAACAATGTAGGGTTAGAAAATGAGTTGTTCTAATTTAGTTTGTATTGAAATTTCCCAGAAAGGAGTCATTCAGATAATAAGAATAAGTTTCATGATTCTCTGCGAATCTAGCACTATATATTTTGGGATCTATAAAAGTAGTAATACTAAAAATGGAGACCAAGTTAAAGGAGGACCTTGTAATTGGGCTGGACCCTTTTCTCCACCTTGTTTTTTTTTTCTATTTGTTAACTAAAAATATTTTATTTTTCAAGCATTCCCGACTTTGCTTTCCTTTGCTATCCTCACCCTACACACCATCACAAGTAGACTTCAATCTGTTGATCTGCTTCTGCCAGGTGAGCAAAAACTTCATCTGCTAGCTATCGTCTCTTGTAATCAGAATATTACATTTTAGATGCTAAAACTCATATATGTATACATATAGATATGTATATACATATACACAAATATATTTTAAATCCATGACTGGTGGACAATTATTTCTGTGTGGTCTTATAACTAACATGATATTTTTGGAAAAAGGAAAAGAACAAGTTCAAAATGTGCTTTGTTTTCCAGATGAGGTTATCATAAATTTCATCTGAATAATATTAAAATTAAATCAGATTATTATATTTGCATAGAGACCATTAGTGTTTTGCAGAATGTCATCTTCAGAGAAGAGGCTGGTGGGAAATAGAGGAGGAGGGGCAAAAAACCTTATACAAACTGTTGTGTGCAGTTTTATCGAAATGTATTTATTCCAGTCTTTCTAATTAATTATTAGAGAGTATGAGTGATCTCAACAATTACCATAGTGACACCTGCAAACCTACCTTACCAATAATCTTATAGTAATCTTTGTTTTACAAGTATTAGGAAATTGATGGAGCCAGGAAAAAAAAAAAACTTTTTCCCTATAGAAAAATAGTTAAACTTGGGAAGGTATTATTCATTTTCCCCCTCTTTTGTGTTTAAGCTGTAGATGTAGAATAGATTCTGCTATTTTAGAAGCTGAACCATCAACATGACGCAGTTCATCCACCTTTCTCTATTTTGCAGAGCCAGTCACCCTTTGCAACATATAACTTATTCACTTCATGTAACTTTAATTAAAATGGTAGTTTGTGTGACTATATTAAGTTTATACCTGCTCCCAAGCTCTGAATGGAAATATCATCAATGTGAGTTTGCCCTCCTGATACAGGTTATGACCCTGGATGAAATTATTCACATGCTACTTTAAAACTACATGAATCACCTTGAAATCGTTTGAGCAGAAACAGAAACAAAACTACTTACTTGGAATTAAGGAAATCATTGTTGAAAGAAACCATAGAAAACTTATGATTTTTAAATAATCCCTCAATTGAATCCAATAGTTGAAAAAAATCAAGCAACTTTGGAAACCACTTTAACTATTTGGCACCACTAGGTTATTGATGCTGTGAATTATGGTAGTATCTTTAAATGGTTGAAAATTCTTTTTATTTTTCTTTATCTATGCTTCTATGCTATATAAAAATCAGTGTTTTCTTACACTGAAAAACACATTGGAAGTAAGCTTACTTTCTGGATTGTTTGGTTTATCCTGAAAAAAATAATTTAGTGATGATTTTGTGCTGAAGAAAAATTGACATCATTTTTAGTAGTTGTTGCAATGCTTGAAATTCATTCTTCTGTACAAATCCAGAACTCTAAAAATCCTTGTATCTAATGTTGTCTTCTAAATGCCAGAGAAAAAGAGAAGGTAGAACTAAATACTAGTTTGGACAGAGATAGGCAAATACCTATGATTTCATTGGTATCAGCAACTCCAGAATGAGGAAACTTCCTCTGCCAATGCAAGTTGGCACCTTCTCTGAAACTTAGGTCTTAGAGAATTACCTAAAGTATTGAGTTCAAGTGATTTTCCTAAGGTCACAAAGCTAATGTGTGTCAGTCAGGACTTGATAAAATATAAATGGAAATAAAACAACCTCCCCACATAAAGCATTACTTAAAATCTTGTTAAGCACTCTAGCCTAGTAGACATTAGCTTTGGAGGAGGGAATGATCATTGTTTATGATTTCTTATAATGATTTAGGATAAGAGGTTTGATATTTTTTTAAGAAAATAGCTTTTAAATATGTATTTTATCATGTTAACCTTAAGTAGGGATGCTTTTGAATTAAAAAAAATCTTTTAAAATATTTGGAGGTAAGAGAGCTTGTAGGGTTGAAAAAAAGAAGAAAATTATGTGAATGGATAGCACGTTTATTGCCTCGTTTAAAAAATAATTAGCACTTCCAATGCAAAATTTTGCTAGTCCCTATGCTCTACAAGTTTTGTCACTTTGTTTGACACACACACGCACACACACACACACACACACACGCACACTCACACCTGCTCTTAACTGAGGCTGTTTATCAATGTGATAAGCTGAGCTAGCAGGGAATTGTGACTGAGCACAAGGAAAACCAGAGAGTGCTGAAAGGTAGTTTGCGCTTTTATTGCAACCAGTAAATGTTTTCAGAAGTTATAACCCTCAAGAAGGGCAGGTGTATGCCAGAGACTTCCATTTACCACATGTGTCTCTGTTCATCACACCTATATAACATATGTATACACAAACATCTAATTTAAAAAAAATTTTAAAGTGTTTCATTCTTCCTTATTAGGCTCAACTATGGTAAAAATCCCTTATCCTTAGAATATCCTTGTTTTCTGTCCATTTAAAAGACATTATAGCATCAGGATTATGAAACTTAAAATTCATTTTGCATCAATATGAATCTTATCCTAAAACTCTCCATTTCAGAATTCCCTTGTGTGTTTTCTCATTGGTTAGTACATCAGTGCTTTCTTCCCAACATGTAATTTTTTTTTTCAAAGCGGCACTTGAATTACTGTATGAGCCATAAATAAACCTGCACACTAAATATATCAGTAAGTTGGAAGAGAAGCTACATCTTTGTTTAGGTGCTTATTTCTATAATACATTTTTTATATTGTCATATAGCATTGCGTATAGATACAATTCTTTTCAATAATAAAATAAGATAATTGAGTTCTAATTATAAGTTTATGTCCTACCCAGACCAATTATTAACTTAATAATTTTTCTGGGTCACATTTGCAGCAATTGAAACATCTAGATTCACATAATAGCAGTTAGCTGGTGTTCTTTTCTAGGGTAAAGATATACTAAGAGCTCAATTCATATAACCATCCCTGAAAAAAGAAAATTATTCTCTTAAGTCAGAGTTACCTTAAGATTTATATAATAAATACTGAATAAAGGATTTCAATAATTATGTGTGATGTTAAGTCAGTGACTTGAAACAAGGAATGATAACAAATTAACATGTCACAAGAAATTTTAGATTAGTTTACTTTTTTTTTGTTCCTAGAAAAATGATTCTGATACACTTAGCTCCTCAGGGCTGAGACCTCATTATCCCACTTAGAAATACATAGATGGTGCCATATATATTTAGCTCACCATGTATAATTATGGCATGACTAAAAAAATCTCAGGATATAGTCATCAAACCTCTTCTATTTTTTCTGAAGATTAAAACATTGTGCAGTTTCCCTAAACATATATATGTAGAATCTAGGCCTTATCGTTTCACAATATAATTGCCAAGTATCTTTTTTCTAGTTATAGACAGTTATTCATTCCCTCCCCATCCCCCAAGGATCAAGAGATTTATAATTACTCATTCCTCTCTATCAGACAACATTAAAGCTCACTTAAGTCAGTTCTGTTTATCTGGAGTGATAATTATTCCAATACCACAGCCATTTAATAAAGCATAGAACAATTGATACATATAGAAACAATTAAAATGAGAGGGAAAAGGGTTAGAGTTTTCTAAACAGGCTGGTGTGGATGTGCCAAGAAGTCATCAAACAATCTTGCATTTTTAAAAAGAAATGCAGGTAAGATAGAAATAAGGGTGAGGAATAGAAAACAAAGGAAAAAATAAAAATGCAGCATGTGTCAAAAAGACTAAATCTAAGAATCAGCCCAGACTGGAAAAATGATATATTAGGGGAAAGAAGAGGATCCAAAAAGATATAGAACTACTGCTAAGGATAATCTGGATGAAGAGAATGCGCATCATATGAAAGGCAGAACTACTTATCTCTTTTTTTCCTTCTGTTTTCTCTGCCAAGAAGACTGCTTTTTGGAAAGGAACTTATAAGCCAAGATAATTAATGAGATACTTAGAGAGAATCTAGCTGCCCTTGATGCATTCAGTCACTAGGCCCAGGTGAACAAATCCCAGGACACTAAAAGGATTGGCAGATGGGATTGCTGGGCCCCTGTCCATGATCAGTAACAGTAAATGCACTTATTTTTAAAAAGTGAATAAGCTCAGACTACTTACAACTCCTCGTAAAATTCTAGATCTTATTATTAAAGAAAGTTAGTGAATATCTGGAAAAAGGAAATAGTGATCACAAAAAGTTAGTTGGCTTCAATGAAAATAGGTCATACCAAATGGACCTCATTTGCTTTGTTGACATGATTAGTAGGCACCTAGGTGAGAGGAATCTTGTAGTTGTACAACACCTAGAGTATAAGAGAATCTTTAATGCTATTATTGTGAATAACACGGTTTAATATGAGCCATTGGATGAGTGGCTGCCGTCAAAGAATAATCATATGGTTCAGTGTTTGTAAAGAATTCTGGCAGGTTGGAAGGCTCTGGAAGGCTCTTCTGTTTAACATTCAGAGCCACATATAAAACATTGATGAGATGGTTATTAAATTCTCAGATTAGACAAACCTGAGATTAGATAACATACTGGATAGTAAGTATGTAAAAGGACCTCGCAGGCTAGACCACATGGCTGAATCTAATAAGGTCAAAGATAATCAGGATAAATGTAAAGCCCTATATTCAGTTTCAAAAATGGAACTTCATAAATACACAATGGGAGACATGATTAGATAGCAATTTAAAAAAAAAACTGTGGTTTCAGTGTGCTGCGTATTCAAATGAGTCAGCAGTAAAATAAGGCAATGAAAAAGATATTATAACATCTAATGGCTTTGAAAGCCATGGTAATAAAACCAGGGTCATGATAGTCTTGCCAGACTCTGCTCTGGTCTTACCACATCTAGAGCTTTATGTTTAGTTCTAGACGCTAAATGTGAGGAAGGACATCAATAAACTAGAAAGTTTCCAAAGGAAGAAGAGCAGTATTGTGAAAATCTTGCATAGCATACCTAGGAAGATTTGGCTGGTTCAAGAGACTGGCACTGTTTTCATGAAGAAGCAAAGTCTTGGAGAATCATGATAGTTTTCTTGAAGTATTTTAAGTGGAAGAGGATAAGCATTTATTTAGCACCTACTATGTACCAGATACTGTGCTAAGTGCCTTATAAATATCTCATTTGATCCTCATTATGACCCTGTTAGGTAGGTGTTGTTATTATTTCAGGTTGATAGTTGAGGAAACTGAGGACAGAAAGAGGTTCAGTGACTTTCCCAGCATCACACAGCCAGAAAGTTACTGAGTTTGGATTTGAACTCAGCTCTTCCTGCTTCCAGGCCCAGTGCTCTATCCATTGTGTTACCTAGTTGCTTCAAGGATTATCATGAGGAAAAGGTTTTTATCAGAGGGAGGTCCTACATTAAATGGGCAGAAGTTGTACAAGAGTGGACTTAGGGTCACCTTAAGAGAAAACTTCCTAATAATTATTGTTGTCCCCAAAGAGAAAAAGCTCTCTTTTAAAAAGTCAGAGAATACCAATTGCATTTTTTTAAAAAATGGCTTTCTTTTAGAAAGCTAAATCTATTTCACACCAGTGACTTTTGTTGTAATATTCCTACATGAGAAAATATATTTTCACAGTGCCTCATACATAGTAGACTTAAAAAAATTCAAATTTGAGTTTTAAAAAATAAAGAGAATGAGCTTTATATAGAGAAGCGATTTTTTTAAAACTTGGGTTAGTCAGTTTCTAGCTAGTTTAGAATTGGAATTTATTTCCTTTTGTTCCTGGGACACTGTGTCGAGAAAATTCTAGAGATGACAAAATTCTTTAACAGTTTTTTCAGGTTAATCAATGGATATTTATTGAACTGCTACTATAAATAACGTTATATTACGTGGAAAGTAAAAAGGAATATCTTATGGCATCTTTGCACTAAACAAAACCTAGTTGAAAATGTAAAACATGTAGTTTAACAGATGACTAGCAGTTTTGTCAGATTTAAAACATTCCATGTTCATGTATAGTTATCAAGCCAAATGAGTAGCACAGGCAATACTGGAAGTATGACCGATCAGGAGTCATAATGGATCTTAAGAGGGCTTTCTAGCAAGATTTGGACTTCAACTGAACCTCAAAGGTTAGGTAGAAATTAAACAGAAAAAGATGATGGCATTTTAGGTCAGGAAAACTAGGAACAAAGACCCAAGTTTAGAAATACAAAGATTAGTGATTTTTCAAGTTTGACTGAAACAAAAGACTGATGCTGGAATAAAAGAGTAAAAAAAGGTTGGAAAGATAATTGAGGAAGGATTGTGAAAAGCCTTGAATGCCAGCAGGAGTTTTTGGACTGTATTTCAGATAGCAATTAAATATTTGTTAACTTGGGTGTAAAATGTATAGAAATACAGACTCAT
>JAQQSZ010002520.1:0-14733 GCA_028646595.1 Phalanger gymnotis | reverse complement strand
AACTCAAGGTTTTAAAAAAATACATGTTCAAAAGTAAAAAAGTTTTTTTTTTTTCTTTCATGCAACTAGAAAATAAGATGCATAGGCAGTGGGTAATAGAGATTTATCTTGCCCTACAAGAAAGGAAGGGAAAGGGGGATGGGAGGGGAAAGGGGCGATGGAGGGGAGGGCAGACTGGGGAACAGGGCAACCAGAGTGTACGCCATCTTGGAGTGGGGGGGGGAGGAAATGGGGAGAAAATTTGTAATTCAAATGCCTGTGAAAATCAATGCGGACAACCAAACATGTCAAAAATAAATTCAAAAAAAAATAAAGTGATAGTTAAAAAAATAATAATAAAAAAAATAATGAAAGCAAGGGAGATTTAGGGGAAAGAAAAAAAGATTGGTTTTGTTTTGGAGAGGTTAGATTTGAGGTGCTAGTGGAATAGTAAAGTCTGGCAGGTAGCTAGAAATGGAAAATATGAAACTATATACTTTATCCAAATTAGATACTATTAAATTATTCAGGCTAGCAATTACAAGGAAACACTCTAAATGTAGGTCTTTTATTAAAAAAAAAAAAGGAAATCTAGTTTTTATACTTTAAATACATTAGCTTTTAAATGACTTATATGTCATTTAAACAGAGACACTACATAAGCCAATCAAATTAAAGAATAAAAAAGCACTTATTAAGTAACTACTAAGATGTGCCAGGAACTGGCAAAAAGAAAAAAAAAATAGTCCCTGTCCTTAAAGAGCTTACATCCTATTGAAAGGCACCAATTTAAAGAAGAGATTATTAAATTATGTGTATCCTACCTATTTCAACTGGTGTAACTTTCCCCCGGGACGACGCACTTTTCCTTGGATCAGTACTATTTCCATCTTGGCTTTGTACATTTGAATTTGATGATGAACTTTGACCTTCAAGGGCTTCATCAACTGCATATGCCATGTGATCGTCACCAGGGTCTGAAACTTCAATTTCAAGAGAGGGCGCTGTTTAGGAGACAGCACTCAACAGTCAAACCCACACTATTCCTTAAGACCTGAAAAGATGACTCTCTCAGCTATACTATGGTAACATTAAAAATGGTAGAATTGCAAACTTGATTAGGGTTATACTGAACACGAACATACTCTCAGATCTCTCAGCGAACGGCATTTGGAGAGAGTGTGCTGAACCAGCCGTACATACCACCACACCAAAATAAATTCCCATTTCTCATGTTTCAAAATAAGTTCAAACTACATATGACAAGGACAAAAATAACAAATACACGATGAGAGAATTTAAATAATGTAGTCTGTATAGAGTCTGAGATTTGGGGGGGGGGGGGGCACGAGAATGAGCAGAGAGACGATCTAGTCAGAAATCTTCATTTCCAAGGGTAACTGGAGCCCAGCAGTTAAATGACTTGCCGAACTCTCATTTGTTAACACAAACACAGGATTTCAAGCTGTAAGGACACTAATTCAGAGCTCCTAGAGGTGAGAAGCAAAGGCAGACCTACAAAGGACATGAGCCCAGTCCTTGGACTGCAGATTCAGTGCTAGAATATCCTCAATCTCACTTGAGGCCATTAAAGATAGAATGAAATGAATGAGGAAAACAAACGAGCATTTTTACCATGGGATGAGACAGAAGAGCTCGTCCGGGTCAAAGGCAGTGAGGTATTTGGGTCACTTGGAGACTCTGTCTTCGCTTGTTTCTGTTTTCCTTTTGGACTAAAAGCAAGAATATTCAATCATAAGTAGATAGTCTATGTTAGAAACCAATTCTCAATGTGAAACAAAATATTTTTACCATAAGATCACTTAGAAGACACCCTAAAACAACTACATTTTGGCAAAGTTAAATGATACACCTCCAAATTTTATTGAATTTTTGACAGATCCCAGTAATAAATAATAGCTAGCATTTACATGGCATTTTAAGGTTTACAAAGCACTTTACGCTTTTCAACCATTTGCTGCTCACAGCAACTCTGTGCCATAGGGGTCGTTTTATTAAACCCATTTTTACAGATGAGGAGACTAAGGCTGAGAGAAGCTTAGTGAGTGACTTATCTAGAGGCATATATTAAGTGCCTAAGACAGGATTTGAACTTTGATCATCCTGACTCTCAGTCTGACACTTTCCATTGTGCTACCTAGATGAATTATCAATGAATTCACTTTCAGTCATCTTAATTGCAAGCTAAATGAATCTATACCTATAGACTATCTAAGTCCAGGGGTGGGATACCTGTGGCCTCGGGGCCACATGTGGCCCTCTAGGTCCTTAAGTGTGGCCCTTTGAATCCAAACTTCACAGAACAAATCCCCTTAATAAAAGGATTTATTCTGTAAAACTTGGACTCCTGTCAAAGGGTCATACTTGAGAACCCAGAAGGCCACATGTGGCCCCGAGGCTGCAGGTTCCCCACCACTGATCTAGTCTATGCTTTACACAGAATTCCAAATATCTGAAAATCTGTCCATGATACTCATAAATCTGAATAAAAATATTATGAATATGAGACGGCTTTGAAAAGTATAAAGCATAAGGAAGGATGGACCAGGTGAGATGGCAGAGTAGGAAGAAGCACTGCCCACCAAATCTCTCACAACTATTCCACAAAGATCTAGAAAATGCATCAACCTGAGTCCTAATTGGAAAATTCAAGAAAACAAATCAAAGTAAATCATTTTCCCAGCCGAGGTTGGCAGAGAAATACAGAGAGATCTGTGGACATCGGGGATGGGCTTTTGGAGGTGTGTTGACAGTGATGACCACACACAATTTAGCAGCCACCACTATGAAGTAGTAGAGAGCTTGGAATACAATGTTTCACAGTTTTGTAAAAGATGGAGGGTAACAGTCCAGAATAATTTAGCCAGCTAAAATAACATAATCTTATGGGGGTGAGGGGTGGGGGAGAATGGACCTTTAATGAAACTGAGAACTTGCAAGTATTCCTGATGAAAAGACTATAGCTATGTAGAAATTGTGAGGTTCAAACACAGGAGCGTAGAGAAAACATAAAAAGATAAAACATGAATGAACAATCATAAGGCACTAGACGAGGATAAACTGCTTATATCCAAATATGGGGGAGACGATATATGTTTCTCTTCTAAACCCTATCCTTATCAGCGGTCATAGAGAGAGTCTAATTAGACAAGGCCTATAAGTGGTTCTGTTATGTCTTAATGACCTTAAGAGAAGACTAGAAAGAGAGAGGAAGAAGAATACACTTGGAAGTTAGGGTGAAGGAAAGTTAGGGAAAATTCTCTCTCACAAACAAGACATAGAAGTTATCTAGAAAAAACAAGGAGAAGGGAGTGGGGGGGGACGGCTGACAATCTCAACATCACTCTCATTTGAACTAGTCAAAGGGAGAAGAATATACACATAAACACAGAGATACATGTAGAGTTAGTTACTGAAGGAAAGCGAGAAGGGGAAGGAAGGGTTGGGGGGATAAAGATTAGTACTAAGCAAAACAATCTAAGAATGTACAAAAATATTTATAGCTCTTTTTGAAATGGCAAAAAAGGAAGAATCTGAGGGGGTGTGCATAAATTGGGGAACAGCTGAGCAAGTTGTGGTACATAAATGTGATGGAATATTATTGTGCTATAAGAAATGATGAGGAGATATTTCACACAAACCTGGGAAGACTTGTATGAAGTGTTGCTGAGTGAAGTGAACAGTAGATACAAGGACAATATCGTAAAGATGAAAACCTTTGAAAGACTAAGGAACTCTGAACAGCATGATGCCCAATCACGATTCCAGAGAGTTAACAATGAAACATGCTACCCACCTTCCTGACGGAAAGACAAAGGATTCAGAATGCAAAATGAGACATATGTACTTTTTGGACATGGCCAATGCTCAATTTTTCTTTCTGCTTTACTATACATGCTTTAATATGGGTTTTGTTTTTGTTTTCATTTTGTTCTCAACTAAAGGGGTTGAGGAGGGAGAGAAGGTGGCTATTTGTGCCTTGAAAAAAATTTTTTAAAAAAGAAATCTTAAAAGAAAATTGTTCAGTTCTCTTTGAACCAGAGGGCAAAGTGGAAACAGAAAGAATCCACCCGTGAGCGGATCCACCTCCTGAAAGAAGCCTCAAAATGAAAATTTCTAGGAACATCAGTCAAAATCCAGAGATTCCAGGCCAAAGAAAAATTACCGCAAGCATCCAGAAATCAAGAATTCAAGTACCAAGGAGCCACAGTTGGAACCACATGGAATTTAGCAGCAACCGTTATAAGGGAGAAGAAAGCTTGGAATACAATATTCTAGAAGGCAAAGGATAGAGGCTTATGACCAAGAATTACTTATGTGGAAGTCCCAAATATAATCCCACAGGGGGTAAAATGATCTTTAATAAAATAAGAGGGTTTCTAGCCATGGCTGACAGACACAAAACTTGAGCTGAGTAGCAATTTTGAAAAATGAATAATCAGTCGTAAGAGACTAAACAAGGATTAATGGTTAACTTATGAATATGAGAAGATAAATACATTTGTCCCCTCAGAACCCTAACATCACCAAGGGCTGGAGAGGGAGTCTAATAAGACATAGGGACTGTGTTGATGATCTTAAAAGGAAGGAAAGGAGTACACAGAAGAAGAGAAAAAAATCAGAACTGGGAAATTATCTCAAATAATTGGGGTGGAAGTAGAAGTGTCTAGAAGTCTAGTCATACAGTCAGTACATACAGTACTGTACTAGTACATACAGTCAGACACACAGAAGTGTCATACAGTCTAGAAGGGAGGGGTAAGAGAAAAAGTGACACTTGAATCCATCAGAAGAGGGAAGAACACACATAAATCCACAATTGGATGCAGAAATACATTTCAGTCAACAGAGAAAGAGGAGCAACAGGGAGAAATAAGAAAAGTAAAGGAGGGATTAGTTCCAAGCAAAACAATCTATCTATGGAGAATAGAGAATGGAGAATGTGGGGGGTGGAGGTGGGGCTGTGAAAAGGAAATAAAGAATAAGAAGATGCGAGTGGACTCTGGATGAAGGAAAGCGAAGAAGGCAGAAACATGCTGAAGAAACAGAAAAGATCAGAAAGCAGAATCCAACATGTTGTTTACTTGAAACGAAGACACACAAAGAGTTAAAATACGAGACTGGAAGAAAATCTCATGTTTCAGCTAAAATTTTTAAAAAGGCAAAGGTAAAATCATGACCTCAGACAAAGCAACAGAAAAAACAGACTTTAACAGATGCTTTTTACACTTCGATTAATTCTCCCACTCCCCAAAAAGTTAAGGACCTGAATAAAATTTTATAAAAGGTAGAGGTGATAGTACTCTGGTCATTACTGCACTGGAATAAAAAGGCATACACGTGGCTTAGCTGATTGCATGGAACCTTTATAAAAAGTGGCCATGTGTTAGGGCATAAAAACCTCACAAACAAACAGAGAAAAGCAGAAATGTTAGATAATGACAATGTAACAAAATTGCTGGGATGTGGTCAAAGCAGTCCTTAGGGGAAAATTTCTCTCTCTTAATGCTTTCATCAATAGAAAAGAGAACAAATCAACAAATTTGGTCAAGCAACTACAAAAAAAATCAAAAGCCCCAGAAAAACCAACGAATTAAAAAAACCCAATTAAACGCCAAAATAGCAATCTTGAAGATCAAAGAGCTAAATAAAACTGAAAGCAAAAACACTATGGATTAATTAATAAAATTAGGAGCTGGTGTTTTGGGGGAGAAACAGCTAAAAGAATCCAATTTTTAAAAAGATTTTTAAAACATTATTTTAAGAAGAAATACAAAAACAAAAAAATGACTTGGTACCTAAATCAAAGAAAATAAAAACAGAGAAAGAAAACTCTAGACAAATATCCATAATGAATACTGATGCAAAAATTTTAAATAAAATACTAAGAAGGTTGCTATAGCAACATATCACAAAGATTATACATAATGACCAGATTGGATTTCTACCAGGAATGTAGTGTCAGTTTAATATTGAGAAGAGGAAAGAAGGAAGAAAAAGAAACGAGCATTTACCAAATGCTTACTATGTGCTGGGTACTGTGTAAAGCTATAAACACAATAGATCAGATTACCAAGAATAAAAATCCTATTATATTAACATATGGGAAAAAAAGCTTTTGACAAGATACAACATCCATTCCTGTGAAAAGTAATAGATAGTATGGCAATAAATGGATCTTTCCTTAATCTAAGCAGTATCCATTTTAAAACTAAAAGCCAGGATGATATGCAATGGAAATAAAAGTAGAGGCTTTCCCAAGAAGATCATGATGCCCATTACTAACCATTGCTATTTGATGGAGTGCTTGAAATGCTATAGTTATCAGAAAAAATAAAGTGAGGGAATACACGTAGGCAAATAGGAAATGAAATTATATTGCTTTTTGCAGATGATATTATTTACTTGGAGAAGCCCAGATTCTAAACTAACTAAAATTAACTGAAACAATCACTTTAGCTAATTTGCAGGAATGAAAAGTCTATGTAATACCAAGAATACACAGCAGGAAGAGAAAAAGAAAAGTTTCACTGAAAATAACTACAGAACATATAAAACACTTGTGAGTCTACATGCAAAGACACACACAAGAACTACATGAAGATAACAGAGGCAGCCAGGTAGCATGGTAGACAGAGCACTTCACCTGGAGTCAGGAAGAACTGAATTAAAATTTGACCTCAGAGACAGCCTTCCTAGTTGTGTGGCCCTGGCCAAGTCACTTAACCTGTCTACTTCAGTTTCTTCATAGATAAGATGAGGATGATAATTATACCTACCTCAAGGTTGTTTTAAGGATAAAATGGGATGAAATTTATAAAGAGCTTTGCAAATGTTGATGTGTTATAATAGAAACGCTAGCTGTTTATGACAAAAGAGAAATAAAGGCAGACCTAAATAACTGGAGGCATCAATTGTTCAGGGGTTGACCAAGTCAATATAATAAATAATAACCATATGGCCTAAATTAATCTACTTATTCACTCCCATAACAATCACACATCGAAAGGGTTACTAAGAGTTGTAAAAAAATTACGAAATAGACCTAGAAGAATAAAAAGTCTAGAATCTCAAGGGAAATAACTAAAAAAAGTGAAAAGGTGGCCTACCTACTAGTACCAGATCTTAAATTATACTACAAAGTAGTAAAGGGGTAAGAAAGACGGAAGGAAGCAAATGAACCTGGTAGCCTAGTGGTTAATAAACCTATAGATCCCACAAATTGGGGTAAGAACTCACTATATGACAAAAATTGCTGAGAAAACTGGAAAGTAGTCTGGCAGAAGCTAAGAATAAACCAAACATCTACATGATTTAGACATAAATAGGGTGACATCATAAAAACAAAATAAGAGCAGCAAGGAAGAAATTACCTTTCACAACTATGGATAGGGGGAAGAGTTCCTGACCAAACAAAGGACAGAGAGGACCACAGATGAAAAATGATCAGTATTGATCATAAAATTGGGTTGGAGAGTAAGGTGGATTTTTGTTAACTGAAAATAATTAGTTACAAAGGATGTCATCCTCACTCCCAAACAGCATTCCATAACAAATGCAAAATGCACATTTTGGCTGGAAAAATGGCATAGATCTGATTAAGTAAACCTTCCCAGAGTAAAATGGAATATCCCTACCTACCTAAGAGACAGTCACCATGACTGTACTACAAATGCAAACCTATTAAACTACTGACTAAAGATTCTTCAATAATTGCTTGTTTATTTTCAAATGAGTAACTCTTTGTACTTGGTATCAAAGTAAGGGGCTAAGGAAAGGAACTGGATTTGTGATTTCATCAGTATAAGGAACTCTCAGGTGAGTGGAACCCCCCCCCCCCATTCAAGTAGGCACCTTCTCTGCAAATTAGCCTTAGAAAGTCATCTGCAGCACTGGTGTCAAACTCAAACAAAAAATTGATTTCTGCAGCTGCGTGTTATCTTCAAATATTACAAATGAGCATTATTTATGCAGTATTGTATTTTTCTAATTTTGTTCAACATTTCTCACAAAATGCTCAGTGAGCAGAGTCACACTGGCAGAATGGGGCAGAGAGAAATTCTGGGCTTCAAAGCCAGCTCTCTGTGCCACCACGATCCCCCTCTTAACATTAGATCTTTTCACGTTCGAGTTCTCCTTGCACGTTAAGGATGAGCAAAGAAGTAACTACAATTTCAAGTGAAGTTGTTACTGAATATTACAGGCCCATGGTCTACCCAGGCCTCTTCTGCACTGCACTGTAGGCATTTGTGGTGTATTATTCCCCCACTTCAGGCTTATTGCCACCTTTAAACTCATTCCTTTTATAGAGTTTATCTATGGGAAAAGTATGGCCATTGATTTGCTCATGGTCACACAGGGGTAAGAGTTCAACTGAGACTCCAGGTCTCCTAACTCCCTGAATAGCAAAGGAACCACTAGGGAAGTCAGAACCACAAAATCCTTAACAACACTCCTTTTATCCCCCAAACAAACTATTTTCACATTCAATGTGTGACTTCCAAAACGACGATGATGACGATGATGATGATGGAAGCACATAAGAGAACCTATAGTGAACACATGGGGAAAGAGACAATGAAAAAAGCGGCAAGAAGAGGCAAAGGACAACAAAACTGTTGGGAGAGTTTGGGCAAATTCTAAAAAGCTTTATTTGTAATATAGAAAAAACAATCGAGTACAATTACCTTGATGCTCTGCTACTACTTGGTGAACTACTGCTGCTCCGGAGACGTTTTCTGTATGGGGGCTGTTTCCTCTTCTGACACTGGATGGTAGATTTATAATCAGAGATTATATTTTTAATATGATTTTCAAATAAGGCAGATAAGCGAAGAGTCATGCTGTAGATCTGAAACCAGGAAACATGACTTAGTTCTATTAAAAAATAGACTATGAAAATGCACAGAAAAATCTGCATCATCATTCCAAACAAAATTTACATATTCAACAGTCATGAAATTTCACTCACCGAAATGATGAATTAACTACAGTAGAACTCATTTATATATGACTATTTGGTGAGAAAAAGCATTGTTGAAAATTGACTCAACATAAATGTGGTACCAGTGGAGAGTATATAAAAACTGTCTATTTTGCGCCCCCCACAGTTTCATTTCAGAGAGAGTATCAGGGAAATGTTCAATACAGTTAAAATGTTAAAAGTTCCAAAGAGTGATCATACCCATTTATGGAAATGAGGATAACAAAAAGAAATCTACAGATCATTCGAGTATTTCATTTATGCCATCTCCACAATACCAACCACTTTTCTCCCAATTGTTTTTACCAAAAAATTAACACTTGCCTAATTTTCCTCTTACTACTTACTATCGTCTTGACTTTTCTGATAGACTGAGGTAAAATGTACAAACATGAATAGGAGGCAAGTGAAAGGAAGACAAGTTAATTCAGTATTGCTTATATGCGAAAATACCTTGGTAAGTAACATGCATGCTTATTAAGCCAGGATTTAGTAAAGATATTACAAGTGACTAAACTATTATATTCATTGCACCACCTTGTTTAACTGGTTTTTTTTAAAAAAGTGATCAAAGACAACTGTTTAATACAAATGACTGGTTGCCTAGATGAGGTTCAAGGAGTTTCTTTTTTAACAAAATGGTTAAAATAATTATTCCATGAAGAATACTCATACCCTTGACTTTTTATTAGGAGTATAAGCTTTTGAGTTGGTGAATATTAGGCGAACATCCTTATAAAATTCCAAAGGACTGGCATAGTTTCCTGCTTCCAAAGTTTCTTTCACAGTGCTGAAGTCCATAGGAGTGTCTATAATATCTTGATAATCCTAAAAGTATTAATGTATGTTATCATATCTAAATCTTGGCAACAGCGTTCAACAATACACATGAAGAGAGAGGTTTGTTTAGCATAAATAGATACTATATAACCTCCATTATGCTTTAGAAAGTACCACCCAAACCACCCTAGACTTCCCAACCGTTCAAAACCACAAGTATATGACAAAATAGAGATTTCTGATGCCTCTAAAGCTGCCAGAAGTACAAATAAAGTAAGGTAAGGAGGGACCTTAGCTCCTATTTCCATTCTTCAGATGCAAATGGCTGTGCAAGGATACAATGGAGAAGACAGATCATTAAAGAAGCTCAACTCCCTTGCCTCTAGTCTCCAAAGCAAAGAAAGGTATGAAAGTTCTCTACCAGCCAACCCACTCCCAAAAGGCTGGCTCTTCTATGGTATGCAATGATATAACTAAATGTTTGCAGAATTCTACCCTCTATCAGAAAGACCTTCTATCTATGGGAGTCATCACGATTCCGAATTTGATTTGAATGTTTTTAAGGAAAATATTCTCCTATTGTTTCGCCCTGACCTCTCATCCTGGTAAAAAATAATTAGACCTATCTATTAACAAAGGCCAAAGTAAGAAAAACCTTTAGCGAAATAGTCTCAAAATTAAATTTCTCCCAATCGGTGCAGAATTACGAAACAATAAAACCATCACATTCTCTGCAAAGAACGAATCAAAGAATAGGAAGAAAAAAATCCTCTTAAAAAAAAGTTCCTCCACTTGGTCCCTCTTACCTTCAAATGAGGTACTTAAAGGGCTCCAAATGCATCTTTTCTTTAAGTCATTTAAAGAAAAAAGTAAATTTCTATTCAGAATGGCTTTTAAGGTTCAGAGTCCAAAAACCATAGAGAAAAAAACAACCATCAAAATTTGATGACTGTAAATCATAATCCAGAGCTTATTTAAGAAGGTCTTGGGCAGGTAAATGCTGCATCAGTCCGACCTCAGCTCTTCTAAACAAACACATGCCTTTGTGGAAATGGACAAGAGAAACTTTAAAGTAGAAATCCATTAGAAAAAAAAATGGCTTGCTACCTTTCTGTGTAATTTTTTTTTAAAAGGCAAAGAAAGGAAAAGGACAGAAAAGCTGTTGGATAGTCTTGTCAAACTATAAAAGGGTTCATTTATATATGCTATCATATGGAAATAAAATCAATTTTTTAAAAGTTTGTTTTTGAAGTGGCTACTAAGCACCTGTGCCATAGGGAGAAAAGATTCCTTTGATGCAAACGCTAGACCAATGGATTTCAGCAATCCTCTTCCTTACTGCTGCTCACCTTTGGAGAACAGAGAGCACATTCTGTATAGCCAGACCGCTATTATGAAAATATGAAATGCCAACAATGCGCGAGCTTCCAATTAAGATTGTTCTTTTAGTATTTACAAACAATCCTGAACTTTCCCTTCCTAATTGTGCCTTGATATTATCCCAGGAAAAGATATAATATTATCTATCCTTCAAAAAAATAGTCAAAGATTTAGAAGATCCTTCAATTTCTGCTTGAAAATACCTTCCCTGAGCTAAAATGTTTTTTCTAAGAAAGAATGATCCAAAGAAAAATCCAAGAATTCGTGGATAAGGGAAGGCATCTTGGGCGTGATAAGTTCAAGGTTGGGTCTGATAGAGAGGTTCTCAACCAGGGGAGGTCCAGAAATTTGCTCTTTAAAATATTTTAATAACAATTTTAAAATAACTGGTTACCTTCTGTAATCTTACATATTGTTTTATACATGTAGAAACATTATTCTGAGAAGGGGTCCAGACTTCACCAGACTGCTTTTTAAAAAATCCAATACAAATAATATTAGAAATAGCTTCTAATGATCTTTTCCTCAACTGTCTTTCTCTGCTAAAATGAAAAGTGGTACTGTGGTATTGACTATGTGTTAGGGATTGTACTAAGTAAAAAGATCCAGTAAGATTTAAGCGGAAGTGGATTAGTCACTGAATGTACACAATGTGCTGAACTCTACTGTAATTTAAAAAAAATTAAGAAAAAAACCTATAAAAGAAAAACAGATGATCAAGGTAGGAAGCAGAAAAGAAGCACAGAAAGATTTGAGTCTCAAAGTGCAGAGTATAATTTTCAGACTTGGCATGCACAGGCATTCCACAAGTCAATGACATTCTCAATGTCAAAATGAAACTTGCTGTACGTAGAGTGAGACAGCGCTGGTTGACACTGAAGGAAGCACACACTTACCGGGTAAGACAACTGATCGACTGGTTGTCGAAAGGGCTCAGAGTCTTCACGTTCATAAATGAGGCTCAAAAGTTCTTTACACTGTTTCACCCATTCAACAGGAGTTGCTTGGATGGGAGTTTTGGGTGGGCATCTTACCTAGAAGTTTTATGGGAAACTACATTTAAAAGCTAAGATTGTCGTACATAACAGAGATCTCTACATGCCAGGGACTCAAAAACTTTCTGTAAAATTATCTTCATTTAAACATCAATTATTTTCCTTGTTTTTTTTCTGAATATTCAAACAGCTAGTAGGCCTAACATACATTAAAATGTTCTCTTAAAATGGAATTCAAGTGGATTTACTGCTTTAAGAGTGTATTTCATGGAATTTCTAACCTTAGAAACATTCCGACCTTTGGAATTTCCAAAAGGTAAAGAGGCGCATTTGCAAGGCCCCGTACATCCTGGTCACTCAAGTTTTCCATCCTAACCCATAGAACAACATTTACTCTTTTTACTCAATCAATCCATTGTAGGGACATACAAATTTCACTTTAAAGTATCCTTTTCATGAATTCCCTCAGCTTTAAAAGGGAAAGTGCAACCTAAAGAAAGTTCTGCATTTACTAGTGTGGAAAATCTTTAAAAAAAAAAAAAAAAGAAGTATTTCCTTCTCAGCAGTTAGTTCCTTTACTTACTGTTATTCCAGAGGATGTTCCAGGACCATCGGAATCTAAATCTGGCACTTCTACCACCTAGAATTTAAGAGAAGAAAAACATCACACTGAAAATTTTCAAAACTACTTGAATAATTATGAATCTAAAGCAGTCAAAATGGTCCTCAAAGGTTCCTTCTTTGGTGACAAGTGACAAAAGTAAAACTTCGGGGGGTGCTGAGAAAAAAACCTTTCTTCCCCCTCCCTCTCTCCTTCCTTCTCTTCCTCTTCCTCCTCCAGTCTAAGAGGCAACAACAGGGAGAATTATTAGCACTGACTGCTTGCCAGCTGGTCAAAAAGAACAAGTAAGCAAAATGTTTGCATGATTATATGTACATGCCTGCAGACATACATACACATAATTAGTGACTGGCTGACCTCGGTGCTTTAAGAAGTCAATTTTCGTTCAAAAAGAAAATACAAACAAAAAATCCTACCCCAAAACATGAATGTGCAGAAGTGTGTGCTGTGATTTGAGGTTGTACAATAGGAAATGTAGCCATTTCGACAACAAAAAAGCTTAACTTAGGGCAGTACATGCCCATAGAGGCAGCTCCTCAAAGTCCAGGCCAAGGGCCCCAGGAGGATGGAAATAAACAACGTCCCTAAGACCTGGTATTGCAAAACCAAGCCATAAATCAAGTGCAACCAGCATAAATCCCTTCTCATAAAGATGGGCTGTTGAATCACATTTATCCTAATTAATTTGGGACTTAAATTCTGTGCCACATTAGCTGGAAGAGAACTGTTACTATATCCCAACTCTGAGCCAAGTGCTAGGTGAAAAACAAAACACAAGATTATGAATGGGATAATTATTTGTGTGTTTCATGGCAATAAAAAACCAAATGGGATTTTTTGTGTTTTCCTAATTTTATTAGCAATAATATGTAACTCATTCCGGCAATACATAATTACATTTTTCATCCTCCTATATTTTCTTAGAATAGTGTAAGCTATGTACACTGGAGCAAATGAAGGTATCTCATGAAACAAGTCGAATCTCTCAAAACTGAGGTTAAATACACTAAGCTTACACATACTATCCAACAAGTAAGAAAATTCAAACAAAGCTCGATTTAAGTTAGTCAAATATTCCATCAAATAAACAGTAAAAAGTGTCAAGTGAGGGGGCGGAGCCAAGATGGCAGCTGGAAAGCAGGGATTTACATGAGCTCCCGCCAGGTCCGTCCAAAAACCTATAAAAAATGGCTCTAAACAAATTCTATAACTGCAGAACCCACAAAATAGCAGAGGGAAGCAGAGATCCAGCCCAGGACAGCCTGGATGGTCACTGGATGAGGTCTATCGTGCACAGAGTGGAGCTCATGATGGGTGGCAGCAGGACCAACCAGACCAGGAGTCGGGCAGAACAGGCCCTAGCACACTGAATCGTTGAGCCGTGGCAGTTATCAGACTTCTCAACCCACAAACACCAAAGACAACAGAGAAGGTTAGTGGGAAAAGCTGCGGGGGATAGAGTCAAAGGAGTTCCTGGTTCAGCCACCACCCCCAGAGGCAGCAGGGGTGCAGCTACAGAACTACAGCTGCAGTTGCTTCTGGCCCCAGGCCCACCTGGTGGGAGGAATTAAGTGGCAGATCAGAACAGGAGTGAAGAGCCTGCTTAAGATTTGTGTCCGAGTTGGCGGTTCTTGGGGAAGGAGAAATGCTGGTGTGGGCAGAGCTGGCTGTATAGAAATAGCTCTCAAATCAACAGCTCATCCCCTCAAGCTTGGAACAAAGTACTCTTTGCTCTACAAGCAGTCATACCCCGACAAAAAACTCAAGAGTCAAGTAAGTTGGATGGGAACATGACCAGGCAGTGAAAATGCACTCAGATTCAGTCTTAGACTTTGGATTCTTTCTTTGGTGACAAAGAAGACCAAAACACACAGCCAGAAGAAGTCAACAAAGTTAAAGAGCCTACAACAAAAGTCTCCAAGAAAAACATGAACTGGTCTCAGGCCATGGAAGAGCTCAAAAAGGATTTGGAA
>JAQQSZ010002519.1:0-14733 GCA_028646595.1 Phalanger gymnotis | reverse complement strand
TCCCTTCCTTCCTTCCTTCCTTCCTTCCTTCCTTCCTTCCTTCCTTCCTTCCTTCCTTCCTTCCTTCATCTCTTCCTTCGTTCCTTCCTCCCTCCCTTCTCTTGTCCCTCCCTCCTTCCCTCCTTCTTTTCTTCCCTCTTTCCCTCCCTCTCTTCCTTCCTTCTTTCCTTCATCTCTTCCTTCCTTCCTTTTCTGTAGGAAATTCCTGATGTGGAAACTCTCTCTTTCATACCAAGACACTTGCTCCACATCTTCTAGTCTTAGAGAGCGACCCCAAGAGCATCGAGATTTAAGTGACTTGTCTAGGGTTACCCAGCTAGTATTGTGCCAGAAATGGGACTTGAACCTAGCCGAGTCTTTGTGACTCTGAGACTGGCTGTCTATCCACTGGGCCAGGCTGCCTTTCATTGCATTCTTATCCACCATTTACAATCTTAATTCACACGCCAACTCCTGCAGGAAGTCTGAGAGCCTGATTAGCCTACGAGATAGTAATGGACTAGCTTGCCAGAATCTTACTGGGTTGGGCCCAGGATGAACAAGGACGGAGCTCAGTCCCTTACTGTCTTTGTAGGCAGAGATGGAGCTGCTGCGGCACATTGGGGTCCCTGCCCACAAGATCATCTATACCAGCCCATGCAAGCAGGCTGCCCAGGTGAAGCAGGCTGCCAGGCTTGGCATTCGAGTGCTCAGCTTTGACAACGAGGTGGAGCTGGCGAAGGTGGCGAGGTCCCATCCCACTGCCAGGTAGGCTGATTATAAGGAAAACTTTCCCAAAGAGCCCATCCCACTGCCAGGTAGGCTGATTGTAAGGAAAACTTTCCCAAAGAGCCCATCCCACTGCCAGGTAGGCTGATTGTAAGGAAAACTTTCCCAAAGAGCCATCCAAAGAGGTGTGTGTGGTGGTAGGGGATTCTTGTCCAAGTGCAGCTTAGACTAGATGACCTCTAAGGTTCCTTCCAGCTCCCAAAGTTCTGGGATTCTGAAACCTGGCTCTGCATGCTAATAGCTTTGTGTGACATTGGTGTAGTAATTTCCCCTGTCTGGGCCTCAGTTCCCTCAGGTAAGAAATGAAGGATTGTCTTTAATGTATTCTATAATGAGATTATGAGTTTTATTAAGAGGCAGTATAGATATGCTTTAGGCTTGGAGCCAGGAGACTGGTTTGTGTGATCCTGGGCAAACTACTTAAATTCTCTGGGTCTCACTTTCCTCACCTGTAGCCCCTACCTCCCAAGGTTGTTGTGAGCATAAACTGAAATAATATTTATAAATTATCATGTATAGAATATACATATACATTATATTATATAAGCATATATTATATATGAGTGCATTATCTATAATATACTAATGTGTTATATATTATATAAAACCACACTATAAATTATTACTTATAAAGTGAAAGGTTTGGGCTAGATTGCCTCTAAGGGGTCATTGCAGTTTTACATTAGTGGTCCTTTGGTTCTTTCCAGCCTCTCAATTTCTTCCTCTATTAAGTGGGGATAATAAAACTCCCATTGCACTTACCTTTGGAGAAAGGGGTGTGCTGGTCAGTATTTAACAATAGATACTCTGGGGGAAAAGCTGTATCTATGCTACACTTCTAAACACTATTAACATCTTCCTCATCACTTTTGTAAGGTCTAGAAATCAACAAAACAACAAATCATGTGCCCTGATTTGTAGTATCTGCTGGTTTTTGAGGTGTCAAATGCTCACCCTGAACATTTAACAACCAGCTCTCTCTCAAGCTAGGCAGGACAGGCTGCAGCACAAGGCAGGTTGAAAGCCTTTAAGTTTGATAGAAATGCAAGTTGTTGCTAGGGGCACGTTGAGGGCAAGAATTGGGGTTGTGGGAGGCTTTGTTGACTCTGGCTTTTTATAATCCCCCAGCTGGAGATACAGGAGCATAGATTTTGAGCTCAGATTTGACCTTGGGTCAATCAGAGGACCAGACTTCCAGAGTAGGAAGGGGGATCTACAGGTTGTCTCATCTTACAAATGAGGAACAGAGGCCCAAAGAGGTGACTTACCTGAGGCTGCACAGGTTACAGTGAATGGCTCTAACATTGGCTGCTGGGTCCAGTTCTGCATTTTACAGATGTGGTCCTCTGACTCCAGATCCCACCACAATTTGCCCTGCACTAACTAAGAATCTTACAGATTCATGAGGCCCTCAGCCGGTGTTCCTTAAAGGCAATATATACCTACATGAACAATTTGAACAATAATTACTGGTTTTCTCCTATATACTCAATCTAGAATAGAGGGCTTGTTTTGGGTCTGGAAGCTTGGGGCCAGATGGTGGAGGGCCTGAAAATGCCAGGGGTGAGGGAAGGGTGTGGAGTAGTTTTGAAGGTCAATGGGGAGCCATTGAAGGTTTTTGAGCAAGAGAGTGATGAGATGAAGGTGGACAATGAAGGAAAAAATGCGTATTACTTGTCTGTACTGGTCACTGTGTGGGACATCTCCTTGTCATTAGTAGGAGGGTGTCTGAGCCATATGGCACTATTCACACTCTTTAGTCCAGCCTACCTGGGACTATCTGGCCAGGGTGGCCTTCATCTCTTTGGTACAGAATTCCCTGTCTATGGTCTGATGGTAGCATCTGTTATCTAGAGTGAGGGTAGGGAGGGAAGGAAAAAGAAAAGGGGATGTGGGTGAAGAAAGGGAGATGATGAGAAGCTAGAGAAGGGTGGCCCATGGCAGAAGAGTAGGAGACAAATTAACCCAGGCTGAGCCAAGGCTTTGACTGCCTCAGACTAGGGATTTGGCGGTATACGCCCATCCCGGCTCACCTCCTGGTGATACTTGGTGGTTGAATGGTTCTAAGCCAGATGGGCCTGCAGCCTGTTGGCCCAGAAAAGGTGTCCTGGAGGGCAGCGAGGAGGAGGACCCTGTGGAGGGGGGTGGAGCTCCACCCAGCGGGGAGGGCGGGGTGTGCGTGTCTCCCCACAGGATGGTTTTACGCATTGCCACAGATGACTCCTGCTCTCCGGCCCGCCTGAGCATGAAGCTCGGTGCTGCTCTGAAGTCCTGTAGACACCTGCTGGAAATGGCCAAGAAGATGAACATGGAGGTGGTGGGTGTTAGGTGAGTGACCCGGCTCCTGAGAGCTTCCAGAGTGGATGGGGACCCATCAAACTGTGGGGTGGCTCTGTCCTGGCTGTGTGACTTTGAGCCAATCAGCTCCCCACCCCAGAACTTTATTTTCCTCATCTGCAAAATGGGGATGTTACTGTCTGCTCCGCCTAGGTCACAGAGATGTTGTGAAGATAGGAGAATAAAAGAAGGGAGAGTGCTCTGGAAATTGCAAAGTGGGTTCTTAGGCAAAACCAAATCACCTAGCAATCATTTTCTAGCTGATTAACCTCTTTGCCTCGATTAAGGCAGGTTTCTCTTATAATTATTCATTAGTGTTATTAGGAGGAATCTGGGGACCACTCTGGGTGGAGGCATCCCAGAAAGCCTTGCAAGGATCACTAACTTGGTGACCTGTGGAGCCGGCTGACCTTTACAGGGGTGGGATTGGGAAAGGGCTTGGGAGAGATTATAGGACCCTCTGCCTAGACTCCACCTGTCAGTGATGCCGTGATGACCTTGAGCTCAGTAGCTGTGTGTGATCACTTCCCTGGACCTCCAGCTCCTCATCGGTAAACCGAAGGAGCTGAAGTAGGGGGCCTTAAAGAAGCGCCCTTAGAGTTCCAATATTCTACATGGCAGACCTTCCCCAGGCTTTTAAAAAACCCCACCACCAATACCTTTTTGTTGCTAGTTTTGTTTTCACATTGCCTAATTTTCCCTTTGTAAACCAATTCTTCTACCTTCCCAGAGTGCAATCTATTATATCAAATAAGTGGTGACCCCTTTTTCTACTTTCTGGCTCTATGACCCTTGGCAAGGTCCTTTATCTCTCTGGGGTTCAATTGCCACGTCTGTAGAATGGGTACATTGTTCCTTTTAACTCCAAGACCTACAACTCTGTGCTGGTAGGGTTGGGGGAAGGCCTTCTTTATCTCCTCCTCCTCCCCCTTCCCCTCCTCCCTCACCTCTCCTTTTCCCTGTCCCACTCCAACTGTCCCTCCTTCCCCTCCTCTTTCTCTTCCCTCTCCTCCTTCCTACCCTCTTCTTCCCCTCCCTTCTCCCCTTCACCCCTCCCCTCCTCTCTCTCTTCCTTCCCCCCCCCCCCCCCCCCGCCCCAGTAAGTCCATTGGCTTAGAGCAGGATTCTTTCTCTTTAGTTTCCATGTTGGAAGTGGCTGTTCCTCTGACCCTCAGGCCTTTACTCAATCCATTGCGGATGCTCGCCTGGTGTTCGAAATGGGGACTGAGCTGGGCTACCGGATGCACATCCTGGATCTTGGAGGTGGCTTTCCTGGCACTGAGGACTCCAAAGTCAGGTTTGAAGAGGTACAAGCCCAGTGATCTATGGGTCCCCTCCTGCCCTCTCAGAGGGTCTTGGTTTTTGGGGGGATGCACAGAGGCCGTGGGACTAAAATCCACCAAGAAGCCCTAGGTTCTATCCTAGGCCAGCCAGTCCAGCCCAGCCATCATTTCAGTTTGGTAAGCATCTGAGGTGATAGATTCACATTTGTGACCCCAGGCATGTACTCCCATGATCCCATTCTACCTGCACAGTGCTGGGCACAGTGGATACAAAGACAAAGGAAACCACCCTCAGGAGCTTACATTCTACTGGAGGTGGGGAAGGGGTACAACTCAGGCACCACCTTCTATATGAGGACTTTCTTGCTCCCTTCTGATCTCTGCTTCTGACATCCTCCTTCCCCTTCCCCTAAATCACCTTGTGTCTACTTGTGTTTACCTCTCCCAATAGAAACTACGCTCCTTGAGGGTAGGGACTGTTTTCATTTTTCCTGTTTGCCTCAGTTTTCTCATTTGTAAAATAAGCTGGAGGAGGAAATGGCAAACTACTCCTAGTATCTTTACCAAGAAAACCCCTGCTGGGGCCATGAAGAATCAGAAATGACTGAACAACAAATTGAATTCAACATTTGTTAAGTGCTTATGGGTGCCTCTGAACACTATACTTGCAAGTGGTGCATTACTCCGTGGTCCTTTTCTTAAGGAGCTCACAGCCTGGGAAGAACATCATATGTTGTCTCTGACAGGCACACAGAGTTAAAAGATGCTATTTTTCCATTCACTATAATGGGAGAAAAGCAAAGCCAGCCCAGCACTTTCCTCTACTCAGATGGTTCCCCTTCCTTGTCTCTGTTTTTTTGCTGCTTTTGCTGGAGTGGGGCTGCAGGAGGGTGGAGTCCCCCATTGGCCTTCTGATCCTTGGAAAAGCTATCTCACCAGTGCTGGGACCTGGAACTCTAGCAGCTGCCCCTCCTTTCCCCTGAGATCTTATGGCTACAGGGGTACCACTTGAAAATGAATATCTTAGGGGCAGTGAGGTGGCACAGTGGATAGTGGCCTCAGACACTAGCTGTGTGACTTTGGGCAAGTCACTTAACCTCAATTACCTCCAAAAACAAAAAAAGGAAAAGAAATACTTCAATAGGTCCCTGATCCCATCAGTTTGGATACTCCTCCATCACCATCCTTCCCATGCCCTCTCAGCCTAAATATAAATTGTCCCTTTTGAGACAAAATGGTATACTGGTCAGTATTTTTTTTTATAGTCAGAGGGTCTGGACTTGAATCTTAACTCTGTTACTTGCTACCTAGGGGAGTTTGGTTGAGCAAATCATAGGCTTCTATTGATCCAGAGCTGGAAGGAATGCTAGAGATTATCTCCTTCCAGCCCCTTCATTTTTTACAGGAGGAAACTCTGAAGCTCCAAGAGACCTGCTCAGTGCCATGAAGATTTGAACCTAGGTCCTTTCGCTACAAGTCCAGCTCTTTTCACTGGTGCCACATTGCCTCCCTAGTCAGTAACCTCTCTGGATTTTAGTTTCTTCATCAATAAATGAGGGGGTTGGAGGCAGGGATCTCTGAGGGCCCTTTTCATTTTTAAATTGAGAAATGAGTTGAGAACTGCCTAGATTTTTTCTTGGAGAGGGGGTGCCATTGGAGGGAGAGGGCCCTATTATAGTGACTCCGTATGGTCCTACCCTCTTCAAATTAACATTTCTATCAACTTGGCTTAGTTGGCAGGCTCATGGGATTTTCAGTTTTCTCAAAACTGAGGTGGGGGATAATGAATACACTGGATAACCGACTTTGGACTCCAAAGCATCTATCACCAGAGTCAAGTAATCAACCCAACAAGTATAGGATGGAGAGACTTTGTCTAGACTGAATTGGGTGTGAAAAAAAATTTAGTGATCCCATATGCCCAGTGTGGGTCAACATGGTGGTCAGGTCAGCTACCAGGGGCATCGTATCTAGAACAAGGGAGTTCCTGTTGTACTCCGGTCTGTTAGATCTCATCCAGAACACCATATTTTAGGAAAGATATCGATAATCTGGAGTCTGTTAGAGGAGGTTTGATATCAGGAAAGGTTTCCAAACAATTGTTCAGTTGTTTCAGTCCTGTTTGATTTTTCGTCATCCCGTTTGGGGTTTTCTTGGTAAAGATAATGGAGTAGTTTGCCATTTTCTTCCCCAGCTCATTTTATAGATGAGGAAACTGAGCCAAATAGGGTTAAGTAACTTGCCCCAGGGTCACACAGCTAGGAAATGTCTGAGGCAGGATTTGAACTCAGGTCTTCCTGACTCCAGGACTAGCACTCTATCCATTTTTCCACCTAGCTGCCCCTTCCCAACAACTGGAGCTATCCAAAAGCAGAATGAGTTGTCATGGGAGGTAATGGGTTGTCTTTTAGACTCAGGGCAACAAGGGGCCTGGAGACCAATGCCATAAGAGTGCTTATTGAGGGAACTGGATGAGGTTTAGCCTGGAGAAGAAAAGACTGAGGGGGAGATGTGACAGATGTCTTTTAAGTATTTGAAGATGTCTCTAAGTATTTTGCCATAGAGAGGAGTGATTGATTAGGTTCTGGAAAACCACAGGATTTTGACTTGGGGAAGATCTCAGGGACTCCTCAGTCCAGCCCCAACTTGAAAGGAGTTTTCACTATCATAGGCATACCTGACACATGTCGGCCCCATCAGCCTCTTTGCTTGCAGACTTCCAAAGAAAGGGAATCTACCATTTCCCAAGACAGCTCATTCCACTTGGGGACAGCTCTGTTGTCAGGATTTTTTCCTCTGATGTCAAGCCTAAATTTGCTTCTTTGTAATTTCCACTAATATTGGACAGCTTTAATGCCTCTTTTGCAAATTCTGCTTGGCCCAAGGTCCCAGAATTATCAGCTATGTGGTAGGGGAGGGGTAGCTTAAAAGGATCCCTAGTCTGGTAGGGATTGGACTAAGTAATCAATGACCTCTCTTCCAGCTTTAAAAGTAGAATTTTATTTCTAGATGGAATGATTTCTGAGCTGCGATTTTCCTTCTGAAGGGATCTGATGGCTCATTCACCATTTCTCTTTTCTTCCTTTCCTGACCCCAGATGGCTTCTGTGATCAACTCAGCCTTGGATATGTACTTTCCTGAAGGCTGTGGAGTGGACATTCTGGCTGAGCCTGGACGTTATTATGTGGCCTCTGCTTTTACCTTGGCCATCAGGATTGTTACCAAGAAGGAAGTTCCATCAGATCAGGCTGGCTTGGATGGTAAGTTGGGTTGGGGGCTTGGATGGTGGGGAAATGGCCAAGGAAGCTTGGTGCCCCTGCCTTTGGGAGGCTCCTCTCATGCTAGTTGGGCTTGTGTGCAGGCACGATTTCAGAGTGTGAACAGAATACATGAACCACATGCAGAAGGATGTGAGATGACAACAGTGCTTGGAATTGGCCAGGATTAATTTGGGAAGGCTTCCTGGAGGAGAGGTAGCTGCTGGGCAGTCTTTAGAAGGATTTGTGGGAACCTGGCATGGCAGAGATGAGAAGAAACGATCTGATCATGGGAACCCAGACCCGCTAAAGGAAGTGGGAGACTCTTCCTACTTCTGCTGTTTTGGGGTTCTAATCCTCTTCTTCTCCTACCTCCCAAGCATATTGTGAAGGTCAAGATAGTGGATACTGAAGGGTATTTGAATATATAGAGCCTATGCCTGGGGTGGAGGAGGATGTGCTTTCCTCTTTGCCTACCCTCGACCCATAGCATCACAGGATTTAAAGCTAGAAATATTATAAGATCATAAAGTTAGACCTAAGAGGAACCTCAGAGAGCATCTAGTCCACCATTTTCATTTTACAAAAAGAAGAAACTGAGTCCCTGAGAGGTTGAAGTGACTTGCCCATAGTCATAGAAGTAATAAATAAAGCTGGTATTCAAACTCAGGCCCTTTGACTCCAAATCTAACAGTTTTTCCACTGCTCTATGATGCTTTCATAATCTCTCAGGAAAAGGACCTTAGAGAACATCTAGCTCTACCATTTTACAGATAAGGAAACCAAGGCCCAAGGACATAAAACAGCTTGCCCAATGTGACTCAGAAGTCCATCCCAAAGCTAGGATTTGAACCCAGGGCTCAAGATCCATTGACCTTTCTCCTACGCCATGCTTCCTCTCCCTTTGAGGATGACTGGCAACAGCCTGGCCTCTTGGAGAGAGGGGAACTCGGTCAGCATGTAGGGACAGCCTGCTGGGAGGGGGATCCACCATTGCCCTAAGTCCAGGAAGGCTCAGGGAATTTCCCTGGCCAGGGTTCTGACTGCTCTCCCTGACCCTCTGCCCTTCCCCTTCACAGAGGAAGACGGGGCCTCTCCCAAGAGCATCGTGTACCATATTTCTGAGGGTGTCTATGGAGCCTTCAACTGTGTCTTCTTTGACAACGCTTGTCCCATGCCCATCTTGCAGAAGGTAAATGGGATAGGCTGGGAGGCTATTTTTTTCCATTAAAAAGTTAACTTTTAAAAATCTTTTTCATGTAGGCAGAAATAATAAGAGAAACAAAATATTCCAGCCAAGTTCCTTGATAGAGATGCTGCCATGGGACATCTAATCACTGTTGTCCCTAGGAAGAAGTCCTATCTCTGTTTATTTCACAGCAGAGCCTTTTGGGGAGGGCCAGGGGTATGTATGCAAGATAAACTTTAGGGGCAGTATATACACTGGAAACATGCTTGGAGTTGAAGTCAGAAGATGTGGGTAAGAGTCTCAGTACTAATACTGGCTAGGTGTGTGACTTTGGGCAAATCATTCAAGCTCTGAGCCTCAGTTTCCTCATGTGTGAAGTGCAAATAATGATGCCTGGACTGCTTCCCTCCTGGGGTTGACATGAAGAAATTACCTTGTAAATCACAGAGTTTTAGAGGCAAAGGATGCTTAGGGCTGGAAAGGAATTTGGAGATCATCTTTAATCCCCTTAATACTCTTCTCCTTTTCCACCCCCTCTCCCAGGGCACAGGGCCATAGGATTATAGATTTAGGGCTGGAAGGGATCTCAGAGGGTATTTAGTCTAACCCTTTTATAGATGAGGAAACTGAGGCCCACCCACAGAAAGGTAGTGACTTGCCCAAGGTCACACAGGGAATCAGTGAGAGAGCCAGGATTCAAACCCAGGTCTCCTGAGTCCAAGTCCATTGTTTCTATTTGTTTCATTTCACTCCCTTAAAGTGCTGCAGAAAGGTGACCTATTAATTCTTGCCTAAAAGAATGAATAAAGAATGAATTAAGCCCTTAGCCATGTGCCAAGCGCTACTTTAAGCTCTGAAAAATCGGATAGTGTCTGCTCTCAAGGAGCTCATGTTCTAATGGGGAGATATGGCATAGGGAAGGTTTCAGCTGCAAGTCAGATGGGAAGGTCCCCTGATGCTCAGTGGGTAGCAGTGAATTAGATGTTAATGCCTCTCCCTGAATATCATTTCTACTGTTAAAATCTTATCAGTTTCTGATGTTGAGCCATTGAACAGTAAGAATCAGGATTTGAACCTAGGTCTTCTTACTACAAGCCTAGTACCCTTTCCAGCACACCAAGCAGCCTCCTCTTAATAGTGAGTATAGAGCAGGAATGTTTCTGTCCTTGGGTTCATTTGCTTTTGACTAGCTCCAAAGGCAGGCAAAACATTCTCCAAAGAATGGCTAACCATAGTGCAATCTCTGCACAAGCCACCAGGTGGCACTCCAAGCCATGAACTACCAGCACAAGTCTAGAGGATCTGGTCCAGGTCCTGAGCCCCTTTGTAGTTTGACCTTCTTCTTGAAGGGACCAATGGCATCCCGAGGGTGATATCTTGACTTGCACATGAATTGGATTTGACTGAGACAGAGCTGTCCTCAGCCTCATGCTCTCCTCCAGAATCATCCTGAGTCCCTTTGCACATGTGCAGACCACCTTGGGCCAGGTTCGTTCTCATCTGGTTCAAGATGTGAAATAATCCAGCAATGACTTGTGATTGGCTCATGTTCCCATTGCCATTAAGATTATAGTCTCCTTCCCAACTCTGTGTGGCTCGAAAGACTTACGTATGGTTTAGAGAATACATGGGCTAAAGCAGCCATTTGAAATGAATGACTTTGGCTTTAAAATTTCTGAGCTTCTTAACAGCCTCTCACCCCTGGTGAGCCCCCAACTCCCCATCCACTCAGAGGTCAAAGGGGGAAGGGGTGGAATAATTGGTTCACCAGATGCAATGTCTCGCTATGACCGTCACACATTCTGACTCCCGGAGCTCTAGCAGTTGCTTCCTGGATGGTCCCCAGGCAAAACCTGGAGGGAGGCCAGTGATTTAGCAGGATTTGAGGTCATTTGTTGGAGGTCCATGTTCAGGAATAGTCATCACTTGGGCCTGGGGGGGCTCCTAATAAGTGGACTGAGTTACCATCTGGTGAATTCATGCTGTGAGCTTCACTGTCTCTGCCGCTTCTCTCTCTGGAGGCATTTGGCACATTTCCTTTAAAGCAGGTGACTCTTCATCAAACGTCCCCACTTTGGGGAGATGAAGAACGATTGACTCTCTTTACATAAAAACTCTCCAGGCAATTCAATTTCACATTGCTTATTCTTTTGGGACTTTCAGGGTTGGGACGATGAGGAGGGAAAGAAAAAAAAAAGACCATTCAAACCAATCACAAACAATCTAATAATAAATAACAATATTATTACAATTACAACATTTATTACAATCAATAAAATGTTAATACTGATACAATAACCAATTAATAATACTTATTCTAACTGACATTTAAAAAGCAGTTTCACAAAGTGCTTTATGACATTAGCTCGTTTGATGCAAAAAACACTCCTGTGAGATATATAGCCTTACTGTTTTCCTCATTTTACAGCTGAGAGTTAAGTGATGTGCTTGTGCCTATGTAGTTAATTAGTATGAAAAATGGCATGTAAACTCTGCCTTCTTGTGACTCCGGGTCTAGCACTCTCTCCACCACACAGTGCTAACCCTCTGGAGTCACGTGTTGGCTCAGTAGGAGTAAGAGCTAATAATCAGAGCTGTGCACAGATGGATGGGTGACCTTGGGAGGTATTGGGCTGGATGATCACTCGACCAGTTGTCTTAGAGGGGTTTCCTGCTTTGGGTGGAAGGTGAGATACAAATTAGACATACGTCACTTGAAGTGATTTTGGTTTTTCGATCTTAGCTGATTATCCAAACCAAGATTTCATATCTAAAACTCCCCGAGCCCTCCGCTAAAGGTCGACATTTAAAAATGTCTCAGTGCTCCTGCTAGTACTGTTGAAGCTTAGATAGAACTAGCTGCCTGAGCACCTATCTCCAATCTGGCATTGCTGAGCTACTCTAACTGCATGGCATCTGATCCTCGGCTGCTCAGGAACAAGTATTCTATGAAAGGACTCCAGGACTTTGAGCTGGAAGGGGGAGCTGGGGGCAATCTAGTCTAACACCTTCATTTGACAGATGAAGAAACTGAGGGCCACAGATGGGAAGGGACTTGATAGGGTCACTGATCTAGAAGTTGAAGGGACGTTAGAGATCATTTTGTCTAATGTAATTTTACAAATGAGATTGAACCCCGAAAAGGTTATATGACTTGTTTGAGGTCCCACAGTTAGTAAATAGCAAAGCCAGAACTTGAACTCAGGTCTCCTGATTCTAAATCCAGTGGTCCTTCTGCTTCAATTATGATTTGTCAGAAATTGTGGTGTTCATGTGTGACTCGTGCAGCATCACCAAAAGAACATTAATATGAGCTAGCATTTACATAGTGCTTTAAATTTTGAAAAGCACTTTACAGATGCTATCTCATTAGGTATTATCATTACCTCTGTCTTTACAGCTGAGGAAACTGAGGCAGACAAAGGTTAGGAGACTTTCCCAGAGTCATACAGTACTAAGTATCTGAGGCAGGATTTGAACTTGGGTCTCGCTGACTCCAGGCTTACTGCTCCATCCATGGTGCCACCCACCACTTCTATTATTAGAATTAAATATTAGGGTTAAAAAGATTGAATTATCAGAAGTGTAATTCAATTTCTCAAGTATAGTACAACTCACAGTTGTCATCCTTGACCTCACCTATTGTCCATCTTCAGTGCCTGACCACAGTATCGGTACTGATGGATTAACTCAATGGGCTGTCTAGCCAGCTGCATGTCACAGTCTAGACAATAGTGGTTGTGGATCTCATTAAAGAAGTAACATGGAGATATTTAGGGGCTTGATGCAATCAGCACGAGGTCATCCATAAATGGGAGCTTCTTGAAGGAACTCATTCTCTACAGGGAATCTGTCTTTCATTTGGATGCTGTCTAAAAGAGGTGAGCATTTTTGGCCAACTTCTCTGCTCAATATCTGCCATGGAGGTGGCAATCACAGTTGTAGCCAGGGGTGTGCAGGACCTAACTGGACCCAACTGGCTTGTAGAGAGCCAATGGTTACATTTTCAGTGTGAGCATTTATATCTTGGAAGTTGGTGAGTCTCACAAATCAGGGCTTGATTTTGTTTTGTTGATTGTCTAGACTTCAGAAAGTGTTAAAGCACTTTTTTCTTCTTCTAGGGAGCCTGCTGTTAAATGTTTACCTATGCTTGTAGCTCTCCAAAATCACTGAATTTTCTAGCTTGCTGCCCCCCTTTCCCACTCTTAGCCTGTCTCTCCAACCTCCATTCTATCTCTTGGCTCTTCCTCCTCAAACGAAGAAAAGAGTGGACAGTCTTTTTCCTGCGGCATTGGTCCACCTTGCTGTTTCCAGAGGTTCTTGGAGCACATGCTAAAGACCTCTGCCAGCAGAGAACTGGCCTTTAATCTTTTCACCTCAAAATTGATCATAGGATCACAAGTATGGGATTGGAAGGGACCTTGGAGGTCATTTATTTCAACCCCTGCCTTTAACAGATGAGAAAGCTGAAGCCCAGAAAGACTGAATGATTTGTCCAAGGTCACACAGCAGAGTTAGGGATTGAATTCAGATCTTTTGGATTCCAAATAACCATCAGTGGTCTCTGTGTGTGCTGTGTGACCTCCTATTCAGTAGATCATTGAACAAAATTATCTGTGGTTGCATCTATCAAGGAATCTTGTGTTATGTACTTAGGAGATATCATCTTGGAGGTGAGCCTCAGTTTTATTCTGCCAAGAAAAAAAATACTGGTATCTTTTGTTTTTATCTTCCCCTCCCCCTTGCAGAGAACCATCCCTTTGTAACAAAGAATTTAAAAAAAGAGGGGACAAAGAGGCAATTCAAGAAAATTAACCAATACATTCACCAAGTCTGACAATATATGCCATATCCCACATTCATAGTCCCCTCCCACTTCTACAGAGGGAGGAGAGCATATTTCCTCCTTTTTTTCTCTCAGACCAAGCTTAATCATTATAATCACACAATGTGCAATTCTGTTTTGCCTTTACCTTTACACTGTGGTAGTCATTCAATAGACTTTTTCTGATTCTGCTTGCTTCACTCTGCATCTGTTCATAGAGGTCTTTCCATGCTTCTCTTTCATCTTTATAGTCATCATTTGTTATAGTACAGGGCTGTTCCATTACATACATTGCATCAGAATTTGTTTAGCCAGTTAGTTTAATTTGTTTTAGCCATTCCTCGGTTTCCAGTTCTTTGAATCCTGACTCAGCAGCTTACTGACTCTACAATTAACTTACTCTCTCAGTCTCACTTCCCTTATCTGTAAAATGGGGGTAATTAGTGCCTACCTTCCTGGGTGGTTGTGAGAACCAAATGAAATAGTAGGGTGCTTTGCAAACCTTAAAAGGCTGTATAAATCTGAGCTGTTATTATTGTTTGCTACTACAAATGTGCTGCTATTAATATTTTAGTGTATATGAAATGAGAACTTTTTTGACTACCCTCTGAGTAAAATACTTTTAAAAAATAACATACGCTAAATATAGTGTGATCTTTTGCTTGGTACATGATGGGGGTTATGCTGGGGAACACCCTTTGTGATTGCTTGTTTGTACCTTGAGTGCCTTCAATGAGTGTGGGCAGTTCTTTCTCATAATTGTTTCTCACCCCTATGTAATCTTTATGGGAATGAACTGCACAGTTCATTCTGTGAAACTGAATTGCACCCAGCTGATTTAGACATGACTCCTACACTGCTAACTGGTCCTCCCTTCATCCACCTCTCTCTCTCTCTCTCTCTCTCCTCCTCCCTCCTTCCCTCCCATTTCCCTTCTGTCCTTCTGTCCTTGTCTTTCTTTTCCTTACTTCCTTCCCACCCTCCTTCCTTCCTTCCTCCCTCCCTCCTTCTTTCATTCTTTCTTTCTTTCTTTCTCTCCCTTCCTTCCTTCCTTCCTTCCTTCCTTCCTTCCTT
>JAQQSZ010002518.1:0-14733 GCA_028646595.1 Phalanger gymnotis | reverse complement strand
TTCATGTTTCATAAAAAAGAATATTGTAAGATTGTATAGCTGACCTCTAAACATTTCTAAGATTCACACCAAGGCCAGATTTTCATGACAACTTACTAGCACTTTTAAAAAGGAAAAGAAAAAGGCAAGGACTTTATCTTTTTAAATTAAATGAATACGTATTTATGCCAAAGGCATTATTAAGTGTATACCAAACTAGGTAGTAGAGGGGATGTATTGGAGTGATAAACTTGGAGTCAGAAAGACTTGAATTCAAATCCAGCCTCAGACTATTACTAGCCTTATTTTTCTTAATCTGTAAAATGGGGATAATAATAGCACTTACTTCCCAGAATTGTGAGGATCAAATGGGTTAGCATATGTAAAGCATCTGGCAAGCCTTGAAGTGCTACATAAAGCTAGCTATTATTATTTTATTATTATAATTATCATTATTATTAACAACTTTATAATTGTAGACATTCAGAATTACCTAACTTTGAAAGATGTTGATGTTCAAGACAGCAGCCCTACCTAGCTTTATTGCTTTAAACATATTTTGTATCTCCAAAATAACATCTGTGTGTGATTTATCTTCTTCTTGAAAAACACTGTTCTGAAAAGTTCTTTGCTTGTAGACCTCTTAAATCTTGCCAAAAAATGAAACAGAGAAGTTTTTGTGCCGTATGTAAACTGCATTTGATTCAATGTATATAAGTTAAATGCTTTTACATGTCTAATATAAAAGGTAATTTGGATTCTGTATTTTTAAAAAATTCTAACTGGAGAATTTAAAACAGAAAAAAGTAATTCAGAAGGGTGTTTGTTACTGTGCACAATTGCAGGTAAAATTCTGGAATAGGTGAAATTTGTCTTTCGACATCTTCAAGTTTCTTTTTCGGGCCACTTGACCCTGAGGAATTAACTCTCTTTCCCATTTTGGCAATTAGTCTCACAGCTTCCTTGCTCTCTTCTTCTTCTCTCCTCCCTCAAAGCAAAATTGTTCTCTGGAATAAATTTGAATCTGAGTAAGTAATGCACAGAAAAATAAATGACTAAGAGGTTAAATATGTTACCACACCTCAGAATATTTGCATTTTAATAAAGGACAAAGCATACCGTATCTACTCATCGGACTGTCAGTGCTGACTACAAAAAACAGAAGTTGAGTTGTTCATTATTTACCCATAATTATCATATATTTACCAAAAGGAGAAAGAGGTTAGATTTGATCCTAGGTGGATTCAAGTAACATGTTCAAGTGAACAGAGGTAGGTAGCTAGGTGATACAGTAAAGAGCTCAGTCTAGAGTCAGGAAGGCCTAAATTCAAATCCAGCCTCATACGCTTACTAGCTTTATGACCCTGGGCAAGTCACTTAACTTCTTCCTCAACTGTAAAATAGGAATAGCACCTTCTTTTCAGGGTTGGTATGAGAAAATGTTTATTAAAAAAAAAAAACCCTCAGCACAATGTCTAGCACATAGTAGGTGCTTAATAAATTCTTATCTCCTTTCTTCCAGAAGAGCCAGGATGCCATAGTAGATTGGGAATTTGAAGAGTTGCGTTTGAATACTGGTTCCATCACTTATTACCTACATGACTTTGACCAGGTCACAACTTCCCTGGACCTCAATTTCCTCACCTAGCTCTAAACTTTATTCTCCTAAGAAGAACTTTTCTTCTCAAATTTTCTAGTCCACTCAAATTTACAGACCATAGAATTATTTGGCCATCATTACTATCAGCAGCCATCCTTACAAACAAGAAAGGAAAGGTATTTAAAGATCTGAGACCATGAAATGGCAAATGACACACACATCTTAAATATGTACTTAAAAAATTTTTTTTGGATTAACAAGCTCTTATTTTCTCATTCTCACCATTCTTCCTTCCTCCCTTTCCCCCAACTGGAACAAATTAAAAGAAAACCTTTGTTAACAAGTATGCATAGTCAATTGAAGCAAATTCCCACATGAGTCAAAATATGGACATTTTAAATATATGTAGTTTTCAAGAGGTTCACTTACGAGTTCCTAGATTTTGTACCATTCTTCCCCAGTGAAACTCCAATCTATATTCCTTTCCACTGCCAATACACGGTGAGATATATAAGAATGAGAGGCACTGCCTAAGAGCATAGCAGCAACTATTTATGGAGAGTGATGGTTCTCCCATTTTATATGACACGTACATCAGTCAGTCAATAAGGATTTGTTAAAGGCCTATTATGTGCCAGATACTGTGCTATGTATACTGGGGTTACAAAGAAAGGCAAAAGACAAAAAGCTCATAATCTAATGAGAGAGAAAACATGTCACTGATATAACACTCTCTGGATAGTTAACCACATTATATTCCAAAATATTTTTAAATTAATCCAATTTGGAGGCGAAGGTACAGGCTATATGTGAAGAGGAGAAAGTCCAGATCTGTGATTTCATCAGTGTAAGGAGCTCTCAGTATACAACTCCTTCCACTAATGCAGATCAGAAATTTCTCTATAAAACCTTAAAAGGTTTTCTGTGGCATTAAGAGATTATGGTCAATAGCTACTACATATCAGAGGCAGAACTTAAACCCAGTTCTTCCCGAATTCAAGGAAGATCATAAATTCTTTGTACCATGGGGTCTCAACCTACTTCAATAATAATGCCAAATAATTTTTCCTATAGGAGGGAATATTGGTCACAAATGGTCATAGCATTGAGAGCCCAGTAATCATAATAGAACCTCAATTCCTGCTTTTGTTTAAATAAATGTAATCAGGGCCCCTTTCAGAGAACACAGCTGTAATGGGACTTTTTGCAGCCAAATTAATGGCAGTAATATGCTTCACGTTAAAGAAATTTGTCCATCTTCATAATGCTAAAATCATTGTGTAATTGTTGGTACTGGAGTAATAAGTCCCCTTGTAGACCACAGTATGAGGGCAGAAACTGGCAGCAGCCTGTGTCAGCACCCAGAAATTCTGGCTTTGCAAAGTGAAATACATTGTTTCCCATGACCCCAACCCCTGTACCTTGAGATCCAAGCAATGTCAGGATTATGGCAAACTAATCAATTAATCCCGAAAACAATCATTGTGGTGCCAAATTATGCAAAAGGCAAGAAGTTCATAGTATTTCCCTACCAAGAACCACAGACATCGGATCTCATGGATCCCAAAGCAAGGAGACTTATTGATGGTTGCCACCATCTAGTTACATAGTTACCACCACTAGTTACATAGGTAATACCTTCTATTGATGGTTACCACCACTAGTTACATAGTTACCACCACTAGTATGATGATGTCTGATGTTGCAAAAGCATCTTTTCTGGTAGGACTGGGTTCCATTCTAGCAATCCCAGAAGCAAACTAAATCAAAGGATTACAGAATCATTGTTTAGAGTCAGAAAAAGTCTTCAAAGCCATCTCATCTAACACCCTCATTTTGCAGATGAGAAAACTAAGGGCCAAAGAGGTGAAGAGATTTGTCCAAGATCACGGAGGTCCTAAGTTGCGGAGGTAGAATCCAAACCCATATCTTCTAGCACTTTCCACTGTAAGCTAGGTGAAGTATAGATTCAGTCAAAAGGCCACACCTGAGGACCTAGAAGGTCACATGTGGCCTTGGGGCCATAGGTTCCCCACCCCTGGCTTAGACACTGACTTTCTCTAGACTGCTAAACCAAATCCTAATAGACGAAGTAACTGTTCACAGCTGCTTCCCCACCAGTCATTTCCCTCCTGCAAGGTGGCAGCTTGCCTTATTAGAGACAAATTTTCCACTAAGGTTTGGCTCAGGTGATTTTGACTCAGGTTTGGTCAAATCACTTAAACATATTTACCATGCCTTCCTCAAATGTAAAAAGAGAATAACAATAGCACCTAGCTCACTGGGTTCTTGTGCGGATCTAATGAGATAACATTTGTAAAAAGTACTTAGCAAAACCTGGCACATAGTAGGTGCTCTATAAATGTTTACTGTCTTCTCCTCTCCCCTTTGAGATATTGTAGCCTGGATTTCTGGGCCTGGATTTCTGATAGCTGTTGATGCAAAGTAGCTACTGACTCCTCTATGGTCTGGAGGCTTGGAGCAATGAAGAATGAAACATAAGTATCTTGCTTCTTCTTCCTGCCAGAAGAGGAAAACGACTGCCTTCCACGCCAAGTTCTAATTTGGAATGTGTGAGAAGAGGGGCAAGAGCCATGGGTCAAAATAGTTAGATACCAACCAATGCCCTGTAGGGTGAGAGAATTTTCCACTGGCATAGCAGAGTCTTATAATGATGTAGCAAATGACTTCAAAGAAGAGCTTAGCCTAAATTCCAGTCCTGAGATGAAATGCTAGCTCAGCAAGAAGGTCTAAAGAGAGAAGGATCAAAGGGCATGAATTATTGGGTTCAGCAGCCTTAAGGCACTATGCTTTACTCATTTCATCTTTACTTGTATATGCTTTCTTTTTAAGCTGAAGAACATGGCATTGGCCATACATCCTGATGCAGCTAGGGCAGAGAATCCCAACTTTAGGTAAGCATGCCACCACAGGGTTGCAAGAAACATGTCAAAGGAGTATAGGGAGTAAATATATCTTCCTATTGAAATATTACCAAAATAATATTGCTAGCAAAAAAAAAAAAAACACTGGATGGAAGAGAAAATGGTGAGGTGGCAAAGGAGGAATGTGAAAGCAAGGAAATGTTATAGTACACATGAAAACTGTGAAAGAGACAATTGGAGAAACAATTCTTTCTGACCAAACTAAATTAGTAAAGTTTAGATATGGAACCTTGTTTTCACCTCGAGCTAGGGAAAATCATCCACAATGATCCAGTGACCAATGAGGTAATCGATTGCTTTTATAACTAGAAACTCTAAATGAATTTCCAATCAATGAAGTTATAAAATTAGTGGAGGCATTATTACTAAATATGTTCATAAGACTTTAATTTTCCATAACAATTATCTTTGTGAATTAGAATTATCTGTCTTTTCCTCATCATATCCAAAGCAAGGAACAAACTGAAAGCTGACCATAACATGAGGGTATCTCTTTCAAAGACTATACTGAGGATAAAGCTCTTCATCAACAAGAAAACGAGTTGAGGACCTCACTTGATTGTCTATATTCTGGTAAACATCTAATAACTTTAAGCTATGTGTATGAAATGAAGTTTTATTTATAAAAATTAATCTTATTTTATTCCTTATACGCATATCCATGTTAAATTCTAGAACTTATATCTTTTAATATTGAATGGTATGCAGGAAGATTTACAGAAAGTGAAGGAGTTAATGGAACCAAAAAAAGGTTAGGAACCTCTAAACTAGGTTACAATGGCAGCTGACATTTATCTAGGCATTAAGCACTTTATCCATAGAGCAACCATGCTATCTTACCTTACATTTCCTCCCTTTCCCTACAAGCAGAGACACACAAAGAAAGCATATAGGAGAGCATACAGGTCATGGCCACAAGGGAGGACAGAACTGTTCAATTCCACAAATGTTTATTAAGCACTGACTAGGTGCTATGCACTAGGCATACAGACAATATCAAGAGTCCCTATCGTCAAGGATCTCGGAAGGCAGTACAGAAGTAAGAAGAGAGGGATTACATTTCCTATTACATCTTGGACTTCAAACAGGTCCAACTGAATTTCACAACTTAGCCTCCCTAAGACTGTGTTTTGGGGCAGAATGATTATATCATGAAGTATGGACATTAGTTGGTGCACTTACATTTCTGAGAAGATGGAAACATAAAAGAGATCATTCCTACTGGAGTTCCAGGAGAAGGAAAGACATGGAACATCTAGCATTGCAGTGGCAGTGTCCAAGAAGCCAAAACAATTCTAGCGTGTTATTGAGAACCCCTCTAACAGGGAGAAAAGTGTCTAATTACAGAAGAATTGAGGCCACTAGCTGGAAGTATCTTTAAGAAATGACTCTAAAGGCTTCAGCAGACCTTCATTCCAACTGACTGCTGAAGCCTAAAACCCTTCTGCACTAAAATATTAGTTTTGAAAACAATTATTTCCCAAATGTTCTAGGGAAAGGGGAAAAATAAGTATCTACAATACTACCACACCAAACCCAAAACCTTGGGAATCCAAATTTGAGTGGCACACAGAATACATATACTGATGAATGTAAAGACTCCATTTAATGCTTGCAATAATTCTGCCCAGCTTTAGGGATATTATCATACAGTGGAGCTAGGATTAGAAGAAAAGGAATGTTTATTAAGCACTGTGATGTGTCAGGAACTGAGTTAAGTGCTTTGTAAATATGAACTCATTTGATGCTCAGAACAACCCTAGGATGTAGGTACTATTATCCCCATTTTACAGTTGAGGAAACTGAGCCCGGGGTTAAGTGACTTGCCCATTCACAGCTAATGAATGCCTGAGCCCAGATTTGAACTCAAGCCTTCCTGACTCCAAGACCACAATTCTAACCACTCTACAACCTAGCAGTCCTTAATTTTCCTGACCCTCTATATAGTTCAGTGAGCTATTCACACTGGTGTACCCAGGCTCAATTTCTGAAAATACTGTATTTTGTAGCTGATTGTTGACCTGCAAAGCAATGTATTTGAAAGTCATTTTCTGAATATTTTGTATTTCTGTTAACTCATCAACTAAGTCCTTCAAAACTTTCTTTTCATGTTTTTCCTTATGAGTCAGTACAAGTTCAATATTAGCATAGTTACATTGGCAGACCTACCTTCCATTGATGTCACTAAGTTAAACTGCAGTCTTTTCCTGTAAACAAGGACACAAATAAATGGTTGGAATTGAAATATATTAATTTAGAATGATGTGCAGTAGTCATTCTGTCTTCTTTATCAAAACTGAATATTCTGGCTTGATCTTTCAGGTAGAAAAGTCACATACACAAAGTATCATCTAAAAGACAGATAGAAATGAGGATAACTTTTTCACTAAACATAAAATCAATTTTCAACACTTTAAGATATAATGATGAATATCTTAGAGAATAAAATTACCAATATATAATCATTCTTATTCTAAGTTTATGTCAAATGGTAACTGATCTCAGGAAGTTGATTTAGAGAGACTTATGAAAATCATGTGGTTATTTCTTCCTTTAAAAAAGAACTGGGGTCTAAATATAATTTTTGTACAGGCGTATTTTACGTAACTCTGATAGCATAAACCAAATCTATGCAAATGAAATTTAATAAATTGAATCACACTTTCCCATTTGTTTCCATTATATTTTCAGATATATTTTATGTTTTATACTTGCTATTTATCCCTGTCTCACATGATGTACTGACCTTACTCCTTACCAAGACCTGTATTTGTTCAAGCAATCCCACCTCATCCTGTCTTCTCCAGCATATTGAGCCTTCTGTCATTCCCACTGTTTTCAATCTCTCCCTTTCTACTGGCTCAATTCCTACATTCCTCCAAACATGCCCATGTTTTCCCTATCCTAAAAAAAATCTTCACTCAATCTGTCCATCCCTGCTATCAATAGTTCTGTTTCTCTTCTGCCCTTTGTAACTAAATACCTCTAAAAAGCTATTTCCAAAGGTGCCTCCATTTTCTTTCCTCTCACTCTTTTCTTAACCCCTTTCAATCAAGCTTGTGACCTCATCACTCCACCAAAACCGCTCTCTCCAAAGTTACTAATGATCTCTTAGTTGCCAGTCCAATGGCCTTTTCTCAGCCCTCATTATTCTTGACCTCTTTGCAGCCTTTGACACTGTTGATCACTTTCTCTTCCTTAATATTCTCTTCTCTCTAGGTTTTTGGGATACCACTCTTTCCTGCCTATCTAACCTATCTAACCATGCCTTCTCTGTCTCTTCTTCTAGATAATGTCCTCTACTTGTAGCTCCCTCAGCATTCTGTCTTGAACCTTCTTCTTTCCTCCCTCCAATATTACTTGGTGTCTCAACAGCTCCCACTGATTTAATTACTATCTCTATGCTGATGATTATCTATCTATCTATCTATCTATCTATCTATCTATCTATCTATCTACCCTTCCCCAAACTCTGTTCCACCTTCCAATCTCACATCTCCAATCACCTTTCAGACATTTCAAACTGAATGGCCAATAGACATCTTAAACTCAGTATGTCCAAAATAGAACTCGTTATTTTTCCCCCTAAAATGTCCCCCCTCCAACCTTCCCTAATACTACAGACAGCAACACCATCTTCCCAGTCACTCAGACTTGGAAATTAGGAGTCATCCTGAATTCTTCACTATCTCTCACACCTGTTATCCAATCTGTTGCCAAGGCCTTTCAATTTCATCTTTGCAATATCTCCTATATGCCCTCTTCTCTCCTCTGACACTGACACTGCTCTAGTGTAGGCCCTTATCACCTCATGCCTTAATTACCACGATAGCCTGCTGGTGGCCTTCCTCAAGTCTCTCCCCACTTCAATCCATCCTCCATTCAGCCACTAAAGTGATTTTCCTAAAGCACAGATCCAGTCATTGTCACCCCCTTACTCCAGAGACATTCCATTACCTCCATTATCAAATCCAAAATGCTCTGTTTGGCATTCAAAGCCCTTTTTAACCTAGCTCCCTCCTACGTTTCAATCTTCTTACATCTTACTCCCCGACATGTACTCTTCAATAGTACTTCCATCAACAAGACACTGCATCTCTCAGCTCCCAGCATTTTCTCTGGTTGTCCCCCATGCCTTGCATGCTTTCCCTCCTCCCTCCCAACTACTGACCACCCTGGCTTTCTTTAAGTCAAAACTAAAATTCCATATTCCACATGAAGCTTTTCTCAACCCCTCTTAATTCCAACACCTTACCTCTGTTAATTATCTCCTATTTATCCTGTATATAGTTTGCTTTGTATATATTTGTTTGCATGCTGTGTCTCCCATTACATTGTAAGCTCTTGAGAGCAGGGACAGTCTTTTGCCTCTTTTTGTACACCCAGCACTTAACAAAGTGCCTGACACATGGTAGGTGTTTAACAAATGTTTATTGATGAAAAGGCAGTGACTCCTAAAATTTTGCTTTTAAATTTCTTTAACTTACATTAATTTCTAACTGATATTCTAAATGTAAATTTGTGAATCAAATTTCTGCTCTTTGTGGAGTGGAGGGATGTAATTTTAGAAAATATTAAGAAATGTCTGGGTGCCAATAATTCAACTGCTGATATCTTCTCATTATACTATCCATAACTTTTTGCCCTTTTTAATATTGGTAGGTATAGCAGCTGATCCTTTTTTATTAAAATTGTTAATAATGTTTTAGCAAGTTCCTTCATCGACATGTCAAATAAATTGAGTTAAATAATGACTATTTATAAAACTAAGAACCCTCCTTTCTTCAACATAGAAAAAAAACTAGAAAGAAAATTAGCAAAACATTAAATGTAAATAAAATCAAACTTTTACCTCCTTCCCCACTTTTCTTTGTGTATGGATTTGCACATGTGTGTATACATACACACTCAGATAAAATTTTGTTAAAGGACAGCCCTCAAAGGGAAAAGGCATTTAAAAAAAACACTTGAGAAGACTTATGTGAACTGATGCAAAGTGAAGTGACCAAAACCAGGAGAACATTTAAACAGTAACACCAATATCATAAAGATAATCAACTGTGAAACTTAGTAACTCTGATTAACAGAATGACCCACCACAATTGCAAAGGACTCATGAGGGAAAAAATGCTATCCATCTCCAGATAAAGAACATAAAGACCCAGAGTTCACATTGAAGAATATTTTTCTTTTTTTTTCAGACCATGACTAATGCGAAAATCTATTTTGCATGATTCTATATTTATAATGAGTTTTATATTTCTTGCCTTCTCAATGAGAGGGAAAGAATTTGGAATTAAAAATTAAATTAAATTGATTTAGTAAAAAAAAATTAAAAACAAAGGGAAAAGACATAGCTGAAAAAGAGAAAGAAATCAGCAAAAGGCAACTATAAGCAGTTTGAGGAATGTGCAGAAGAGGAGTTGGCTTCATCATTACTAAGTAGGCAGTCCTAGTTGCCTTGATGATCCTCAGGCCCATGACACGGCACTCTGTAAGTCAATCAAATCATTTTTAGCTAGAGACCACCACCTTTTCTGTTGCCATCCTGAATTATTATGGAACTCCAGTTCCTTTACTCATAGTGTTGGGGTTCACAAATACCCCAAAATGTTGGAGTACACCAGAATGATGAAGAATAGACATGTAGATCCCAAGGTCTGTCCTGAAAAGAATTTGCTCAGACCGTCTCCAAGACAAAGGCATTTAGTGAGGTGATGCACCCAGTGGGCTCTGCTCCACATGGGAGACAGAGCATCAGCGGGCCCTGCTCCTGGTGGAGGCAGAGTCATTTGCCAGGTTAGTTGTCTGTTCTGTATGCAATTTGATGGGGGTGGGGGGCAAGCACAGCTCTGGAATACCTGGAATATCAGGTAGTCCAGAGTTGTCTTTGTCATACAAATAAGCAAGGGGAAACAGAAAAGAGGGAAAGGGAGCACTGTTCTGGAATTCTGGAATGTTATGTAGTTGTGGGGGGAGGGCTTTGTGAAAGCACACACATAAGTCTATGGGGGGGGGCATCAATGCATAGTCTATGGCTGGTCATAACCTGCATTTTATCTCATATCTCACATCCTGCATCCTGTCTGCCCCATTTGCCTCAAACATTCTATCTACCTCATCAATAGCAACACAAGGTCCTTTTAAAAATGCAGATCAAAGAAATTGCCCTAGAGATTCAACTTGGCTGTGTATGAAGAATGTAGATATGAGATGGCCTTTATAAAGTGAAAATGGTTTATTGAGGTCATAAATGAGATTAAAGAGAAACAGCAGGTTGTCCATTCATAGTTGGAATAAGATACAGAAGTTATTAAAGTACCTCTGTAGTTCAGTTAGAGGTAGAAAGTGCCCAAGTCAACCCTATGGGTATTTCTAAGAATACGTGAAGGCTAGATTATGGCAAATATGTATTTATACATTGCTATCCTTCATCTTCTCTTGAATCTATCAAAAGATGTGGAAACCTGTCTCTTAGTGCTATTGATTTCCTTCCTTTTGTGACTGGAAAACTGACAATTAAAATCTTTTGGTACTTTAGTTCTCAGAATATATACTAAACTTGAAAGTCTACCCTTAAAGTTCCTGAAGAAAAATATAACAAATAAAAGCTGTGAAGTTCTTTGGACAATAATGATATATTGCAAGTGTTTGTTCAGGCACTTAATATGCATCCTTTTGTCAGGTCAGATTATGAAATGATAAAAGTGGAATGGTAGGGATGGGATAGTCCTGGTAGCCTTCATTACATTTGTTTCTTTTAAATCTGCTGACATTCTTTTTCTTTTAGCTGTGTAACAGAACGATTCAACCATTTTATAATGTTGATGAATAAAACAAAAATCATTGAGGAGTATACTATGGGGAACAAATTGTTCTTTTTCAAAAGGTAGATCAGATGACCTTTTGAATGTAAAATGACTTTTATTTAATAAGTTCTCAGGTATTGACTTCAAAGGAAAAATAAATCAGAGTAGAATTAGCTGTAATATGTGGCTCCAGAAAGTTGTTTCATTTTATTGGAAGACAATAAAACCCAAGCTTTAAATGCCTTTAGTAGTTTTATTTAGGAATTCAAGAAGATCTAACAAAAAGTAATAATTCATGGTGACCTTAATGAGAGTTTAAGGGATTTTCGAAACTATCCAGTGACTTGCAAAGTTAAACCTGTTTAGAAGTTTGCATATTGTTGATACCAGGAAGCTTGCCAGGATGTTTAACTATTTGGCAGTTTAATCAGTTGTTCCAGCAAAATTGCTGGAAGCTATACATGTCCTTTTTGGCAAATCTCTCTGGGTGATATGGATTCCCATTTATGATAAAAACAGAGAAAAGGCCTAATAGCAGACCACTGATGCTGGCTATATGAGATTACAAGCACAAAAGTAATGTCCAATTGACTGTAATATAAGGATTATAAGCAGTGTATTAGTTTTCTGGGACTTCACACTGAAAGGGTTATCTTCTGCTTATTGTTAATACCTTGTTGCTAAAATAACAACTCTTTAATTAGGGACAGAAAACATGTGTTTTCTTTCTGTTAAATCTATCCAGCATCCAGTACAATGCATTAAACAGTGAATTAAAAGTTTTCTTCTAATAGGTGTAGAGATCAGAGATCTACTGTGTCAGAACTAAGGCCCAGCAAGCAGGCATGCCCTGAGTTTGGCATAACGACAATCCTTTGCACTCACCCTCTGGATGATCTCAGCCACAGCAAAATCCCAGAATTGTTTCTGGTCATGAAGCCCTACTATGAATCAAACTTGTCACATTGTTGCTGTTAACCCTCATTGTCAGGGCTACAGCTCACTGAGTAGCCATAGGTATAAATATTGATATCTCCCCACACTACAGGGTCCCTCTCACTTGGGACAGGGGTACAGCATGCATCCTTGCTTGCAACTGTTTCCCTCACTTTGAAATTAAACTTCTGTTTGATTCCTGACTGTTCAATTCCTGACTCTCCTGTCTCTAGGCTGCTTTGTTCAGCTTTGGCCATCCACAAGTTAGTCTGGTTCTATCCAGTTGACAACTCACATGGGCAGTCATTAATATTAAATGTGTTCCTAAAAGTAAATGAGAAGTTTGGTAATTCTTATTTATTCTTGAAGAATGGTTTACCCAAATGACATGCTTTAGTCCATTCAAAAATGCTTTAAAATGTTTCAAGGAACATAAATTTTGGTCACTGAAACCTCACAAGAGATCTTGGGATTTGGGGGCTAGATTTTTTTTCTCTTCCCTACTTATTTACTCTATAATTTTTTTTTGACTGGGACGATTGTCTCTTTTGTCCCAAGTAGTTTCATTTAAGATTTCTTGAAATAGAGCTCTGAAAAAACAGGCTTTGATAAAACCCACTGAGATTCAAATAGAGCTACTTGACCATGTTTTAAACTTAAATCCAAATCTCCAACAATGGGTTCCAGCCTAAGACTCACTTGCTCATTATTTGGAGTTTTGATGGCACAGAATAAGTATAAATAGCAATTGTTTCTATTCCAGCAAGAAACCCTAAGGGTCTCCCCCTCCTGATTTGATTCCCCCTCCACATTAAGGCTTTGAAAGGATACTTTTCTCTTCTGCCCTCCCCTTGCAATGTTAGCACTGCATCATCATATAACCTTTCAAGCTGCTCAAATAAATTTAACTTTCTATGCTTTTCTCGACTCATGTTGAACTTGAATTTCAAAGTTTCTAATCATAGATACTTAAAAGTCCTTGATTCCATTAAAGGTCCCCCTATGGGATTATACTCAGCTTTGCAGGACGTTATATGTTTATTGTATACCCAAATCTTTTGCCTTTTGGAATACTATATTACAAGATCCCTTTTCATATATAGTAGAAGTTGAAAGTGGGATCTTGACTGTAGCTCCTTGTGATTGGAACTCCCTTTTTCCATTTCAGTATTTTTTCCTTATTGTAGAAACTCTAGATTTTAGCTATATTGTTTCTAGTATTTTTCCTTTGGGGAGTTCTTTTAGGAGGATGTCTGTGGATTCTTGTAATCTTCACTTTGTCCTTTGGTTCTGATAGATCTGAGCAGTTTTCATTTATGGTTTCTTGAAAGATATTATCTATGCTTTTTTAATCATGGTCTTCAGAAGTCTGTGATTCTTAAATGGGCTCTCCTTGACCTTTTTTTTTTAGGTGAGTTCTTTTTAAAAGCAGTTACTTCACATTTTCCATTTTTTCGATCTTTTTATTTTGTTCTATTTCTTATTGTCTCAAGGAGTCATTGATTTGCTCATGCTATTCTAAGTTTCAAGAAGTCCTTTCTTTGAGTAAGGATTACCACTTTCTGTTCTAACCTTTCTATTGTCCTTCCAATTCTTTCCTCCAGAACTTATATTTCATTTTTTATCTTTTGCTCCATTTCTTCAGGAAATGCATGTAGTCCCTGAAGGAAATTCTTTTTTTTTTCTTTGAATCTCTGCTTACAGTTGTCATGGAGTACTCTCACCTTCTAGACTGGATTTGAGAGGCATATCTGGGTCTACAATAATTCTTATCATAATTGATATCTTCTTCAATTTACTTATTTCTCCAGCCTTAGTTCCTAGACAGAAATCTTGTGCCAGGACCAGAATTTACCTCTTTTACTTTCGATTAGGATGGTTGGCCCCCCTTGATCTTAGTAATATTGTATGAAGATTAATTGTAAATGACATAGCTCTTCTCAGCAATACAATGATCCAAAACAATTCCAAAAGACTTATAATGGAAAAAGCTATCCACATCCATAGAATGAACTGATGGAATCTGAATGAAGATTGAAGCATACTATTTTTACTTTTTTAATTTTTGTGGGTTTTTTTTTCCTTTTGGTCTGTTTCTTCTTTCCAAAGATGACTGTGGAGTTAATGTGATTAAAGATGTTCCCTGCCCATTAATCCCATTAATAGGTTTCAGGTGGAGCTAGTTCAGGGAAGCTTGATTAGGGGAAGCTTGTTTGTAGGAAGGCCCACACCCTTTTGCTAATTAGGTCAGCAGAGTTGTAAAGCCCTCAGGCTCTAAAAAGGGTAGCCTGAGGGTAGCCGTTAAGCTCTCTCTCAGATCTTCAGGAGGTGAGGAAGAAGCAAGCAGACAGCTAGGGTTTGTGAGTGAGTTTTTAGGGAAGGCCCCAGCAAAGGGCAAGGTTATGGGATGGCTTGGCTCCCTGTTGTGATATTGTGTTTTAAGTTCTTGGCTGTTACAAGGAAG
>JAQQSZ010002517.1:0-14734 GCA_028646595.1 Phalanger gymnotis | reverse complement strand
TAGCATTTTTCATCATAAGTCTTCTGGAACTGAAGATACAAGTTCTTTAGGATTAATTCCTTAATCTCTAGTTAATTTTTAATCCTTTCTTTACCAATCCTTCATAGAATATAATTTCAATGATTTATAGTTTTTAAAGGACGTATTCAATATGACTGCTTTTCTATCTTTGCGAGGTTTGGATGCCTTGATATAAAGTCAATTTTTGTAAAGTTGAATAGATGAACATTATATAGGCCTTTGTAAGCCCATTCAATAATCAGCAGAGGTTTGTCATACCTAACTTTTCAAAAATTTTATTCAGGTCTTTAAATTCTTTCTTTGTTTTGTTAGATTTGTGCCTATGTCAAAGGGGCACACTAACCCCCTTATCCTGAGCATTATAATTTTACTGTATATTTCTTCCTGTAACTCATTTAATTTTTTCCTTTGAGTATTTATACTATGCCATTTGGATCATACATGTTAAGCATTTATTTCATTTTAATATCTATGTTACCTTTCAGCAAAATGTAGTTTTCTTGTTTATCTCTTTTAATTAAGTCTATTTTTTATGATATCTTGTCTGGAATCAGGATTCCTATCCCTGCTTTTATATTTTAAATTTTATTTCAGCTTCTCATTTTAGTTCATGGTAAGTATGCTTCAAATGGATTTCTTATAGACAATATATTGTTGAATTCTTCTTTCTAATAACCTTTTAATCCATGCCCCTACACTTTTCCATTTTATGGGTTACCTCTTCCCATCTACATTCCCACTTATGATCTTTAATTGTATATTTCCTTCCAACCTATTCTCTTATATTTTTGTCTTTTCTCTCTACCACCTATCTCTCACAGATCCTTATCTTTTCTCTCTTTCCTTGCAATGCATTTTCCCCTCTCTAGGCTTAGGGTTTGTTTTGCTCTTGACTAACCCTTCTCTGAATCAATCTTCTCAATTCCTTCCCTCCTTTCCTTTCTACCTGTTTGTTCTTGTTTTGCTATTTAGTTGAATGTATTTCTATGGCAAGATCTTCATGTATATGTATATATTTGCTCCTTCTTTGGTCAGTTCAGATAAAAGTGTGAGGTTCAAGTGATGCCCTCTCCTTCTACTCATTCATCTGTGTAAACTTCTAATTCCACATGCTGATTATTTGATTTGTTTTCCTTCCCTACCTCCCTTATCTTATCTAGTATATTCTTTTCTCTTCATTTTCTATTCTTTTTAAAAAGATCATCAAGCAATCCCTAGTCATCTGTCTTGTTTGTTTCCCTTAATTACTTTGGAGGACAGTGCTGTCCTTAGGGGACTGAAAATCAAGGTAACTCTGAAGTTTTGACTCACTCCCAGAAAATTTGAAAAGAGGATAAAGAATGAAAGAATTGATGTAGAAGTGCTTGAGGAACACAGGTACATAATTATACTGTTGGTGGAGGTATCAATTGTTTCCAGGATTTGGAAAAGGATATACCCTTTGACTTAGAAATTCCACTATTAGTCATACGCCTCAAGAAGGTAAAAAAGACAAGGAATGTCTGATATATATCACAATATTCACAGCAGCAGTTTTTGTTTTGTTTCAGTGTGGTAGCAAAGAGCTAAAAACAAAGTAAGTTCTCTGGTTGGGGAGTTTTAAGCAAATTTTAGAATATGAATATAATGGAACATTGCTGTGTCATAGGAAATGATGAATGCAAAGGATACAGAATAGCATGGCAAGACACATGAATTCATAGAATAAAATTAGAAGAATTAGGGAAATAATTTATACAATGTCAATGATAGAAATAGAAAGAAAAAAAGAAAATAAATGTAGTGAAATTAAAATGACCACATCTTGACCTTTGTTAACAGTTGAGAAAATGTACCGCTCTCCCTTTGTTGCAGAAGTGAAGGTCTCTGGGTAAGGAATGTTGAATACACTGTCAGATATGATAGCTATGTGGGTTAGTTTTGTCAAACTATTTTCTGGTAATTTTATTGATTCTTTGTGTTTTTATATAACCTACATTTCCTAATATATACTTTCTTCTCTCTTTCCTGAAAAGGCATGTCTCAATATAAGGAGAAAAAATTACAGTGAAATAGTCCCAAAAGTATGCAGTGGTCATATCCATAGTCCTCCAGCATTACAAAGAAGAAGGGGAGATGCCTTCTTACAGCTCTTCTGTGAGGCCAAACTTGGTCATCCTAGTTTCACAGCATTCAGTTTTGGTTACTTTGATATGTTGTATTCCATTTATATTGCTGTATTCATTGTGTATCTTGTTTTCTTGGATCTGATTACTTCACTTTTCATGAGCTCTTTCCATGCTTTTTTGGGTGCTGAATTGTTTGCCCTACCTCTTGCTTTTAAAATTTTGGTTAAAAGGGGTGACTTTCTGGGTGAGGGAATAAGAAGAAATGCATTTGGAAATTAATGTGATATAAAGACAAAAAGCCTCAAAAATAAAAGATTTATAGACAATTCCTATACCAGAGTGAAATGTAGCCTTAAAGATTGTCTTCCAACAAGACATCTCTCATGCCAGTTTTAATATCTTATAAGAATCCTTTTTGAACCACACCCTGATTATTAATGTCAAGCAAGGCATAAAACATGGAAACATATTCACCAGAGCTATTTGCCACTGTCTTAGATGACATCCAGGAAAGACTCCAAAAGGAAGATGAATTCATTATAAAAAGTGAGATCATCTAGTTACTCCAGTTTATGGATGATATTGACTTGACTGTTTCAGGTTTCAGTACACTGTAGAACCTCTAAATTGAAAGGCAAAGGACAAGAATAAGAATTTATTAATTGTCTATGATATGCCAAGTACTGTGCTAAATGCTTTACAAATATATTTTGATCCTTACAACAATCCTGGGCACAAGATGTTATTTATTGTCCCCATTTTACAGATAAACAAACTGAGTAAAACAGAGGTTAAATAACTTGTTCACAGTCATAAAACTAGTAAATGTATAAAGCCAGAATTGAACACACATCTTCCTGACTCTAGGCTCAATACTGCATCTACTATGTAATCTAGATGCATACTAATGAGGTCTAAAATTACTTAAAAGAGGTTGTCCTAATCACAGAGAACTAGCAACTGGGTGAAGAATACATAATCCAGAGTTCCATATGCATTTGGATAAATGGTCCATTGGTTACTCAATCATGACATATAGCCTGGACAGCCTCTAAGTATGTGCAATCAATGGGCCTCAGAACTGAATAGGAGGAATGTAATTGTGTATGCTATATTTATATTTTCAGTGATCCTCACACTTCTCATTGAAAGAAACTGTGATCTTTGTAATGACAATATTCATCTTTGAATGAGGTTATATGGGTGCAGTTTCTGGAATACTATAATGCCTGAGTAGTAAAAGTTATGGATCACCCAAAAGGTAATAGAGAGATTCATAGTGGCCTGTGACATCAATAACAATTAACTCTTCAATGTTGCATAATCTATATCATCAAAAATACATGGCTCAAAAATGTTTTTTGGTCATATAATGATAGACAGTTGAGCAAGTCACATGCTCTATCGCTGCCCATGGTTTGTTGCGGGGAGGCGGGGGAGAGGGAGAGAGATGGAGAGAGGAAGAAAAAGAGAGAGAGAGAGAGATTGAGACTCTCAACACAGCACCACTTTCACTGTGGAATATTTATAAGAGAGCATGGAGAAAGTTGCACAAGATTCGAAGGCGTGAGTGGAGGTGTAGCACTGAAAAGAATATTCATGTTTATGAGAGCCCTGATCCATTGAAATATAACTCTAGTCTTCAAAGTATGATTCAGGAGCCTTTGAAAGATCCCTCTACCCCAAATTTTCCAATAACAACATGAGAACTAGAAGGGATTTTAGGGACCATATCATAGAACTTGCTCATATGAATGATAAGGCAACTATGGGTCATTTTTGACTTGCTCAATGTCTCACAGATAGAAATTCTTTCTCCTGACTATCAATCCAGTGATCTTTCCACAATAAACATCCTCCTTGTTGGGCTTCTTTTGTAGCTGTAATTTTCTCATTGGAGACCTATTGCTTTGGTTTAAGGCATTGTCCCTTGATTAAATTTTGGTCTTGTTGAAAAGAATTGGGTAAATGGGGGGAAACAGTACACATAAATATTGGGTTTAGTTATCCTTTTGATATGCTTTAATTTCCCTCTGGGTAGAACTGAGGGAGAGATCTTAAAATGTAGAGCTTTGTAAAATTGATAGCTGAGTATACATGTGTTTAATGATGTCACCCACATTTTGAGAGCACATCATTAAGAAATATGAGATAAGCCTTTACTTTAACAACATTGACAGAAAGATAATGTTAAGAGATAGAAGGGAATGCAACATTGTACAATAAAATTATATTTTATATATGCTCTTCATATCAAAAATGAAAGGCAAAATACACAAATAAAGCTTTACAGAGCTGAATATGATGTCCTTACTATAGGAAGAAGAGGGAAATGACACCTAGAGGGAACAGTAAAGAGAATGAAACCTACTAAATATACATATATGTGTGTATATATATACACACACACACACATTCACACATATGTAATATAAGTACATACATACATATATACACACACATGCCCACATTCTAGCCAACTTATAACAATGTTCAGAGGATAAAGAAAAGAAAAACCTAAGAATTCAGTAAGAAAAAAGTAAGTTGCACTCCTTATAAATACCAAAAAAGAGTATATAATGACTTACAGAGAAGAATTGAATAAAGGGGGGGGGGAGAGCAAACTCATTTATAAACAAGTCTCTTCACCACCAGCAATAAATGCTGACCAATGGCCACCAACAAGCAAAAAAGACACAGGAGCCCTGAGAGAGGTAGCACTGCCTCCCCGCCCCCCCCCCCAAAAGAGCACCAGCCCTACTTCCAGCCCAGCCCTCATGGCCATCATTCAGAAAAGCAACTCCTGTGGAAAAGGGACCATTCATCCCAAACAATCACCCAGCAGCTGTCACCCACAGACTAGGTGATGCAGCAAGGCAGCCCAGGGAGAGATAGGAGGCAGCGTGTGCTAGGCAAGTCTACATGGCCACCTTGATCACTGTCTTCCCTCGGACCTTGATGGAGACATTCCACAACCCTTAGCCCAAAAGCCTTGAAAATAGCAAGGATTCCAGCCCAGTGCCCTCAGCCATTGTACTGGGAAGTAACCCTTGCAGAGATGCAGTCTGGTAACTGCTCCTGAAGGTTTTACTACCACAGCTACCGAAGGGGTAGAAAATAAAATCGCCTCAGCAAAGTCTTTGGTGGCTCAACATCAATGGTTCAGCATCAGAATCTGAGATAATTTTTTTCAGTGGAAATTAAATTAATGAAATGATTTGGACACACAACCTAAGGACCATGGGACCTCTTCATTTGACTTGCAGTTGAAACCTTTTATTTGCATTGTCTCTCCCATTAGAATGTAAACGCTACAAGAGAAGGAACTACTTTTTTCTAGTTGTACCCCCAATTGCAGAGAAAAATGTTTTGCACATAGTAAGTGCTTGATAAATACTTCATTCATTCATTCATTCTTTCATCTTTCAATTTAATTCACAGTCCTTAACCTAAAAGAGCTTATAGTTTAACCAGGAAGATAATATGTACATAAATAGCTACATAAAAGGGACATATATAGTAGATGCAAGGTAACCTAATATATTGGCAAATGAGGGAACCAAGAGAAGCCTCCTATGGAAGGTAGCCTTTGAGTTGAGCCTTGAAGTCAGTCAGGAATGTTTAAAAGCAGATGTTACAGAGAAGGAATGAAGAATAGTAATTGCCATGTATAAGGACAGCTAAAGCACAGAGTGTGTTTGAGAGAGTAGTGTGATCAAAACAAAACAACTGGAAAGATAGGAAGGAACCACATTTTGAAGGGCTTAAAATGTCAAACAGACTAATTTATACTTAGTTCTAGAGGTAATACAGAGCCATTGGAGTTTATTGTGAGGGAGCTAGAGGGAGTGGCAATGTAATATGGCTAGACCTGAACTTTAAAAAAATCCCTTTGAGAACTGGGTGGATGATGGAATAGAGCAAAAAGAGATTTAAGGCATGAAAACCAATTAAGAGCTTATTGCAATAGTCTGGTTGAGAGGAAATGAGAGCCCAAATTACGGTAGCAACTGTTAGTGGAAAGAAGGGGACTTATCATGATTTTATGGCAATAGAAATGATAAGATTTGGTAACTGAGTGGATTTTGAGAGGTAAAAGAGAGTGAGAAATAAAGACAAAATGGGTTTGCTAATATGAATGACTGGAAATGTGGTGGCATCCTTAATAGTAACAAGGAATTTTGAAAAAGGGGTAGTTTAGGGAGAAAGATAATGAATTCTATTTTAGCCATGTTGAATTTGAAGTGCTTAAGAAAAGATACAGCATCTCCTAGTCCAGATTATTTGCTATAGTGAAGATTGGTCATTTTCCAATGGGCCCTTTGGATGATCCCAGGCTGACTCCATGATAGATGTGTGACTGGCCTGTGTCATAGAAATGTGGCCCATATCATCCATAGGCCAATGAGGACAGGCATGCTTTTTTCCCTCTTTTGTTCTGTACAAGTAAATGTTCACAGACACCGTTCAATAAATCTTAACTTTCGTTAAATAAAAAGAGATATATACATGTAGATATATTGATTGAGATACACACACACACACATTTGGGCACATAAATCCTGGTTTTTTCATGCAAATCCCTTAGCTACCTATAGGATTTGTATATATGGGGACATAACAGAATACTGAAACCAGCTGCTGCTAGAAAATAGTATGCAGGAGAAAAATAAATATTCATTCAGAACAAAGATTTGCCAATCACTTCTTGACTAAACATTAGTGCCAATAATCTATCCTAGCCTCAATACGATGATTTAGTTCTCCTTAGATATTATCCAAACATTAAAAGATGTTATATATTATATACATGGACATATTCATCTGCTTATCAGCAGAATGGACCTGTCAGAAAATGATTCTTTGATGTGTTGGTCAGTTAGCAAAAGGTCAAGCTAAGGAGTTTATATTTTAACCTAGATGCAATAAAGAGTGCCTCTGAAGGTTTTTGAGCAGGGAAGTGACATAGCCAGACCTGGGCTTTAGGAAGATTATTTTGGCAGCTTTGGTAAGAGGCATTTGGAGACTAGAGAGAAGGAAGACAAAGAGATCAGTTGAGAGGGCATTTTAATAGTCTGTACAAGAGGTTATGAAGACTGAACAATGTTAGAAACAGTCTGAATGGGGATTGCAAGACTGATGTGAGAATTCAACAGGATTTGGCTATTATTATTATTATTATTACTATTATTATTATATTTGGCATAGGTCTATGTGTGTCAGATGGAATATGAGAAAGGGACAAGTGAAAGATAACCCTCAAGTTTCACCTTAAGTGACTGGAAGGATGATGGCACTATTAACAGAAATGTAGAAATGGCAAGGATTTCCATCTTGCAGATCTCCATTTCCAGCAGTCAATAAGCATAGAATCTGGGGGAATGATTCAGGCTGAATAACACGGATATGAGAATATAGAGGTTGCTTGAAACAATGCCATAAGTGGATCAGTTTTGTTTTGTTTTTATTTTTTGAGGCACTTAGCCCAAAAAAGGGCAGACTTATAGGGAATACATTAGCTATTTTCAGGTATTTGACACAATTGTCTGAAGAAGAAAGATTTATTTCAAATGGTCCTGGAGGGCAGAGTTTTATGAGCAATGGGGCAAACAGAGAGAAAGGAATGGGGGAAAGGGAAGCAGAAGTCTGCTCAATGTGGGGTAGGGGAGAATTCTTAATAATTAGAACTGTCTAAATGTGGAACAGGCTGCTTTAGGAGGTAATAAGTTCTCCTATCTCTGGAAGTCTTCAGGCAGAGGCTAGATTCATACTAGAAAGGATTAGTGTTCAGGTATAGATTGAACTACAGGTTCCTAAGTTTATATCAGTGCCAGAAAAATTGCCAGGGGGGCTTTAAATTGAACTCAGTGAAGATTTCCCTTGGCTATTACCCAGATTTCATTCATTCTACTCTGTTCTTGCTTCTGACCTATTCACCCAGCCTTCCCTACTAACCCATGCATCTCAGCTTTTGCAACTTTCCACTAATCTGTATTCCCCTATAAATAGCCCTTCCTATACCCTTCCTAAAATGTTAGAAAACCTGAAGAAGACATATACTACAGCCCTGATTTCTGCCGTGTGGTTTCCTTTCTTTCTTTCTTTCTTTTTTTTTTTGGAGGGGGTAAGGCAGGGCAATTAGGGTTAAGTGACTTACCCAAGGTCACACAGCTAGTGTGTCAAGTGTCTGAGGTCAAATTGGAACCCAGGTCCTCTTGACTCCAGGGTCAGTGCTTTACTCCCTGTGCTACCTAGATGCCCCATTGTGGTTTCCTTTCAGAAATATTCACCTTCTCACCAAATTCTACCATTACTCAGGCTTTAATGAATATGCTCTTCCACTGGACCAATGCTTAGCTTTGACAACAGATCTTAACAGTTATTGGTTCTGTCACCATACTTTAAGATAAAAAATGTTCTGTGGCCAGAAGCACTTAAATACAACTATTTAGGTCTCCTCTAGGGAGGCATTAGGGTGGGGATGGAACATTCCTCAGAGGATGGAATTGGAGCCGAGTCATGAATGAATAGGGAAGCTAGAAAGGGAAGAGGGAAGGCGTATCAGACATAGGGGACATTCAGTACAAAAGACTGGAGGCAAGAGATGGCGTGTTGTGTGTGAGGAATAGCAAGTAGGTGAATGTGACTGGTTGCAGAATGAATAGAGGAGTAAAATGTAAGAAGAAAGGGATGGTAGGAAGAGTCTAGAGTGTAAATGCTTTAAATGTCACATAGAGGAATTCATATTTGATCCTGGAGGTAATGGGGAGCCAATAGAGTTGTTTCTTTGTTAACTCTAATATGGACACTACCACTAATCTTTATCGCCTCAGTTAACCTCTTGAATTGTAGGCTCCCCAAGGATAGAAGACATTCAAACAACAGCACATCAGTGATTTTGTGCCCCTTTTTAAGCTATTTTAAGCAGAAGTGTCTTTCAAAAAAACTAGGATTATCTGGATAATTGCCTTGGTTCTACATTTTGCTTGAGGAAGAAAATAAAAGAATAATTAAGGGAAGACCCTTGATTCTTTGAAGAATTAGGAATGGTTATAAAACTTTTGTGACTTAAATAGACCTCAGTGATGAATGACCTTCACTTTCTAGTAAAATATACTACATACAAAATTGCCTGCCTTAACTTATGCAGATCAACCAATTAGAGGAACCTTTTCAGCTTTCTTCACAGTAGAATAAAATGCTGAACACATACACCAAACACCAATCACTATTTTAGAGATAACTTAATGTGTATAATTAAGTGAGACAGATGAGTGTGTATGTTTTTCATAGCAGATTGATTGGAGAGTGGATTATTGGCAGCTGTCATATTCTCATCTACATTTTCAATAAAAATACACCACATACTATGCTTAATAGTTTCCTAATATGTTCTAAGCCATCAAAGGTTGGTTTCATTCAGATACCCTGCATACAAAATCATCTGCTAGCTAATGGTGTTTCTTTAACAATTTTGTCTTGACCTGTCGGTGAGATTTTTTTTTTCCCTTGACCCCTCGTAATTCAATAACCTGAATTCAGGAAAATGGTTATTTCCATCTGTTCTGTTCAGAGTGATCAATACTTAGTTAAGTTCATGCATAGTAATAGAGATGTGGCTCCCAGAACGTGCTTTGCAGAATTTTGGTAAATTATTCTGTCCGGTAGCAGGACCTTGACAGAAGGGTATCTGCATTCTCATTATATTTTATAAGGGATATGGGAGTACTGGCTCTCCACTTTCTACTTTTATTCCATATGCTATTTTGTTAAGGGCACCACTCTGCTATAGGGAAATGGTTGTATGGACCAGGTTTGTTCTGCTAGAAAAATAAAATTGACATTGGTAGCACCAATGGTTTATCACTAAATAATTGGAATGAATCAATTTTCTACATCCCATCAGATTCTTAAGAAGGGAGAAAAACGCATGCAAGAAAATCATCCTCCAAACCTCAAATAAACTCTTTCCCATGAATGTTTCCCATTTCTTTTGCATTCTAATTCCACTAAACCCTAGCAACAAAGTAACTGCCAAGACTGCCCTTTTGGAATACTTCCCATCATAGAAATAAACTGAGTGGAAGTAGGGGAAGAAATGACTCAGCAGAGCCTACTCATTGGTTGCAAATGCTCAAGTTCAAGTTATCAACTTCTCTTTCTGCTCTGGTACCAGCTGCTCTTCCTCCTGCAGAAAACATTTTCCAGACAGCATGAGAAATCAGCTGACAAACCTCATTATTGATGGCGTCAGGTGGCAGATCAATGCTGGAGGAAAATCAATGGTCAAAATATTTTTCACTGGTGCATACAGATGAAGAGACTCAGCAGTGTTTCTTGATGGAGACCACAGAAACTATATGACCACCCATGAGAGTCATTGCTTTAGGTAATGCATGGATTTGTCTGCTTCTTGAGAGATACTCCTTTGATCCTATGCATTTCCATGAACCATAGAATCCATATTTTTAATGACAAATATGTTATACATGTATGTATTCCTAAATATGTGTATACATAAAGAGAAAAAAACTCATAGTTTACTGCTGCAAAACTATAGCTAGTCCTTCATATAAATTTTTCTTTGTTCTAAAGCCATTTATCATTTATATGGCCATGTATTGAATGTGAATAAGGTATCTGAATGAAGGTAGGAAAAGAACACCCAAACTGCAGAATAAATTATATGAATAAAAACAATAGGCGTACTGAGAAAGAAATGATTTTGAAAGACCCATCCAAGTTCTCAGATGCAACCTGAAAAGTTCAAGGCAATTCAAAACCATATTCTTCAGCATATAACTTAAATGTGTTCTGACTGGTTCCCTAGGAAGTTTATATAGAAAAACAATGTGCATACTACCAAATGATGAAACAATGCCATAATGACCTAGTTCATTGACTTAATATTATGATATATTGTGGCATATAGCAGCTTTTTAAGGTGAAAAAATCTTCCCCCACCTTTGGGTTGACTTAAAACTTGCATAATTAATTTCAGATCAGTGGACAATTGATGTTGACTTTTGCTCTGCAAAATATGGTATCCTAACAAGTGCTACATTCATGGTTGCCCCTGTTGACATCCCAGTGAGGCACCCATGTCCATCATTATTACAAATTAAATTCTAGCCTTTTATTTTGGATGTTAGAATTTTAAATCTGAGTTCCAGAGATCCTGGATTCTATAGTCCCCTGCGGATGGGGGGAGTGTTAAGATGAAGTAGGATACAATTTGAGAAATAATAACAATCTGCTTTCTAGTTTCTGTCACTTTTATGATGGCGATAATTCTAGATAATGGCGTAGATCCTATCAGTAGCTCTCAGACCAAGCAACTGTCAATTAAACTCATTTTTGACCAAAGATAATCAATGCAGAAAAAAATTAGAGAATTAATCAATCAGGAGGTTAGAAGATTAAGGAATATAGTTTTAAAATGAAAGAATTTATCCTAAGACATACAGTGCCTTTCAAAATGTTACAAATTGTTTCACCTTCCAGTTCTCACATAGTCTTGCCATAGTGGAGTAGAAGAGAGTAAGGTAAAAAAAAAAATAACATCTTAGGATTCAGAAATGTAAAATTTCCAGCGAGGGTAATAACTTATTTTTGGCCAAAATAAAAGATCATGCAGAATGAAAAAAGAGTAAAATGTATACTTAAATTAGAGCATGTGAAAACCTTACTAGTATAGATTGGCCTAAGTATTCCTGTTTCTACTATTACATGAAGCATATAATCTTTTGTGAATCAGAAAGAACTTGAGATTCTAACTAGCAATTCCTTATGCACCTCCAAACTTCTAGGTTTCCTAAAATGGCTAATAACCATTTAATATATTGTATCCCATGTCAACAATCACTACTTTTTTTTTGTCCAGAAACCCTGAGGTTGAGATTTTTTTTTCACTCTATACATAAGCAATATAAGGCATTGGAAAGAATGTCAGGTATGGAGTTAGAAGTGATTTTTTAGAATCCTAACTCTCCTTCTTTACACCTATGAGACTTTGGGCAACTCACTTGATCTTTTTAGATCTCAGTTTCCTTATCTATAAAAAGTAAAAGTTAAACTAGACTAAGGCACCTTCGAGCTTTCAGTGTATGATCCTATGATTCTGAATATGCAAATATTCAAAAAGTAACACATAGAAAATTGTCATTACCTATCTTCTTTGTCTTTATTACAGATAATCCTTGACAGAGACAAATCAAAAGAAGTCAAAAGGAAACTCCAAAGAAAAAAAAACAATAGAGAAATCTGTGGTGCATAATATGATTAATTATTATTCTAACACAGATCCTTCTTCATTTTTTAATATCATTCCTTTTATAAAGTTTTAGGAAATCTCTTTTAATTTAACAGTTCAAAAGCCTACTTCATCACCAACCACATTTTTAAAGAACAACTAGATGTAAATATAGTATTGCTTTTTTAGCAGTTGTGTACTGTTTTTTCCTCACATTATTCACAGATTCTCACTTTTCAACTAGCCATCTGTTGAAAAAAAAAAAGATTGAACAGCAACAAAGGCACTGGATTTTGCTAAAGCTATCTCTATTTACTCAATAATCCAATAGATTAATCTTCCATCATACTCTTGTCAATACCCTTACTTCCCCAAAATTCTTTCTTATTAGTCTTTACACTGATGATTAAGACTTATTAGGAAGAAGAGTCACTTCTCTATCAATCTTCCACTTTGCTTTTGCTAAAATATATTTAATAAAACTTCAATGGCAAAGATTCAGTTTTCAAGTTTTCCATATTCTACACTGAACTGAAGTATTCTGTTAGTTACAAAGGAGGTGGGATGTCTATCCAGCTTTCAAAATTGTTCAATGCTGAAGAGATACAATTTTGAGATCTCCCTGAGCATCCAAAGACTAGCAGTACAGGATTCCTCTGGGGAGTATGGATTTTGGATTATGCCATAACAGATGGTTTTTTCCTTGATTGAGGTGAAAGGTGGAACTAACCTGAGGTAGGAACTCAGGGTATTTCTATAGATAACAGTTTCAGGGTAGAATTATAAAATGGTGAATCTCTGAAAAAAAAAATCCACTTATAATAACCATTCCAACCAAAAGTTATGAGAAAATCTCTGAGAAAGTTAAAAAGAAGACTGCAGATGATATTAAGAAAACATGAATATTAGGAAAGATTGAAAATGGGACTGTGAATATTTTTTTCTCTACATTCCACTATCGCTCTTATGTTTAGGAACTTTCAAAGAAATATCCTAGGTCTACAGAAACACAAAAGGAACTCTATTTTATAATTGCCCAATCTATTAGAAAACTCCAATTAGAATGGCAAAATGATTGTTAAAATTCTTTTGTCATATTATATAGTTTATTCTATCAAGTCTCATACCAATATTAGACCATATGTACCATCTTCCTTAAGTTTTTTGTTAGAGATTTTTTGTTACAATGATAATTGTGTTCATACAATTTTTCCTATGAATCTTTGAAGGTAACAGAGATTTGATATGTAAATTATAGAAAACTTTCAGGATATTTCTTGGCAGATAAGAGTTCTTAGGTTACATATTGTAGCGTATTCCTTATACATGTATATATACACATGTGTACACATAGATATATGTATGGGTCTATGTATATAGACCCATACATAGACATAGACATACATAAAGATTATTTTGTCTCTCTCAAGGTATACAAGTATGTACACACAGATATATGTGTATATGTGTATGAATGTCATATGTAAATGAATTTATTTCTACCTTGAGATATGCATATATTTATACACACACATAACATATAAACATACCCATAAACACATGATAAAGAGAGTGAGGAGACAACCCATGAAAATTAAAATTAGGAAAATACTTTAGAAAAGCTTGAAAAAGTCCTCTCACACCTTTAAAGAAACCAAAACAAAACATCCCACCAGCTCGAGTATCTCAAGTGACTCTCTATGGTGCCTTAAAATACCTTCTACATTCAAAAGAAATCTCCAGCCACAAATCAGACTACTAAAGTCCCATCTGTGAGATTATTATCATACAGATTGATTTATGATACAGGATTAAGACAGGTTACTTTGAAACACACAGATATAAATGGGAATTTTCTTAGAATCCCATGCTTAAGATAACCTTACCTGCTGATAGCATATCATGCTAAGCTCTGATTGAAAAATTAGCCAGTTGGTCACCAAATATTCATTAAGCACCAACTATATGTCAGGCATTGTACTAAGGCATTGGAAATACAAATAAAAGCATAAAATGGTCCCTACTCTTGAGGAACTCACAGCCTAATCAGGGAGACAACATGCAAACAAGGCTGTATGAACAAAATATTTACAGGACTAATCAGAGATAACCAATAGAAAGAAGGCACATAGAGGGGTTTAGTAAAGGTTCTTTGTAGAAAATAGAATTTTGGCTGGCATTTGAAGGAAACTAGGGGAAAATAAGAGACATAAAGGATCAGAAGCAGTATTCCTGGCATGAGGATAAGACAGTGAAAATGCTGAATAAGCTCAATAAATTTGATCTACAATAAATACTAGTTGTTCTGTCATACTTAAGCTGCTTCCTCACTTTTCTCCATGCTGAATGACTT
>JAQQSZ010002516.1:0-14734 GCA_028646595.1 Phalanger gymnotis | reverse complement strand
CTACAAGAAAGTGGGGGAGGGGGAGATGGAAGGGGAATGGGGGGACAGAGAGGAGGGCAGACTGGGGAACGGGGCAACCAGAGTGTACGCCATCTTGGAGTGGGGGGGGTGGAAATGGGGAGAAAAATCTGTAATTCAAACGCATGTGAAAATTAATGCTGAAAACTAAAGATGTTAATAAAAAAAATTAAAAAAAAAAGAAAGAGAAATCCCATTCAAATAATTATAAAATGAATAAAATATTTAGGGATCAGCCTCCCAAAGCATATGAAATACTTGTATATATTCAATTTAAAAGTGTTCCTTAAAGAAATAAGGAATAGCTTAACTACTAAGGTGTGCAAAGCTTGGACCATGCCAGTATAATGAAAATGATAATACTACCAAAGTTAGTTTATAGTTTTAATGATATACTAATAAAACTATGAAAGGGATACTTTACAGAACTTGATAAAATGATAACAAAATTCATTTAAAGAAATACAACTAGAATATAAAGGGAAATTATGAAAAAGGATAGAAATAAATGAGGAATGACACTTCCAGACATCAAAATATATTATAAAACAGTGGGCATCAAAACTATTTAATACTGGTTAAAAAAATGCAGAAGTAGATCAATGGAAAAGACGAGACAAAGGAGAATCAGAAATATTGGAACTCATTACTCCATTGTTTGATAAACCAGAGAACATAAATTCTTAGGAAAGAACTCCCTCTTTGATAAGAACTGATGGGAAAGTTTGAAAGCATTCTGGCAGAAGTTAGGCTTATATCAGCATTTTATATAATGTTCTACAATAAATTCAAAATGGATACCTGTCCTGAACATTTAAGCTCATGCCATAAAAAATCAGAAGAGAAGCAGATCATATATAGCTTTCACAGATCTAAGTGCAGCATATATACTTAACTATCAAGAGATAGATATAATTAGAAAAAAACATAAAATGATTTTGAATACATGAAGCTGAAGAGCTTTTGAAAGACTGAATTAATGCATCTCAGAAAAGGACAACAGTAAAATGGAAAAAAAAAAATCCTTGCGTCCAATTTCTTAGATAAGAGTTTGAGTGTTCTGAAAGTCTTAGTAAATTGTTGAGCTGTTGAAGCTTAAAACTACACTAACTTTTGGGATATGATATATGTTCTCTGTCTCTGTCTCTTTCTCTCTCACATACACACACACACACACACACTCACACATCTATATATGATGAATACCAAATGCTTATCTGAGATATTTGATACAAAGATTTTTTTCTTTTGTTTGGCTGGTTCCCTTCTGCTAAATGCATTAATTTTGTGTACATGTGTATATATGTACATATAGATAGACATAGATGTAGATGATATAGTTATAGAGATGATAGGTAGATTTCCAAAAGGCTTTCCATGGTAGTCAAAGGATATGAATGAACAGTTTTCAAAATAAGAATTTCAAACTGTTAACAACCGTGTGGAAGGATGCTCCAAATCACTAACAATAAGGAAAATGGAAATCGAAATATTCCTAAAGTTCCATTTATACCTAGAATATTGGCAAAGGTGACAAAAGATGGGAATAGTCAATGTTAGAAGGAACATGGGTAGACAGGCACACTATACATCAATGGCAGAGGTATGATTCAGTGTAACCATTTTGGAAGGTAATTTGGAATTATGCAAATAGAGTAATTAAAATGTCTATATTCTTTGAATCAGAGATTCCCTTACTAGACATGTAACCAAAAGAGGTTATTGATAAAAAGAACATCCCTACATACACCAAAATATTTTTAGCAACACTTTTTTTTTTGTAGCAAAGAACTAGAAACAAAGTAAATGTCCATTGATTAAGGAATGATTAAAGAAATTGTGGCACATAAATGTAATGAAATATTACTGTGATGAAGAAATGATAATGATGATGAATACTTAAATCAAATGAAGCAGAGTAAAATAGTAGCAAAGAGTAAGTTGCAGAATAAAATGGAGTCAAGAAAACAACATACACAACAACTACTAAAATATATATGGAAAGAAAGACAGCCACAAAACAATTGAAAGCGAATGTTGAAAAATGACAAAGAACAAGCATGATTCCAAAAAGTAGATCTATCCTTATTCCTTTGCAGAGATAGGAAGTCACAAGGGTGAAACACTGCATATATTTTCAGATTTTTTTGTTGTATGCATCAATTTTGATGATTGTTTTTTTTCCTCTTCTCTTTTTTTTTGTTTGAAAATATTATTTGTTTTGTGGGGTAACTCTCTGGGAGGGAGAAAGAAAGGAATACCACAGGGGAAATTTAGGAAATGTAAAAACAAAGGATATCAATACAAATTATTATTATTTTTTAAAGGAAGTAGGACTAGCTGGAGGTAAGCTAAGTTTTGTACAAAAAATGAAGGGAAGCTTGAAGGACTGTGAAAGTGGTATTAGTGATAGCAAGTGCAGATTTAACCAAAATGTAATTTTTCTCTCTGTTCAATATTTTAAAATGAGGACATTAATCCATATCTTTTCTCTAACTCAAAAGATGTCCTTTTTTTCATAGGAAGAAACATGACTAATTCAGAGAAACATGAGAAGGTTTGCATGAACTGATGCCAAGTGAAGAAATCAGGAATAGTAGGACAAGATACAAGACAGGATATAATAATGTAACTCAGTGGTGTCAAGTTCAAAGAAAAGTGGGTCCCTGTTGGATGCATATTGACTAAGAAAACCGCAAATAGCAAATTGTATTTTGCTAAACATTTCCCAATTACATTTTAATCTGTTTTGGGCCTCATTCCTGAGTTTTGAAGATGCTTATTGCTCACTGAGAGTGAATGTACTTTGATGTAAATGAAAACACTATTAAATATGGCTTAACTCAGATGAAAAGTAATGACCAATATTGGTTTCAAAGGACAGATGATGAAACACAACATCTTTTCAGTAATTGGAGGGAAGAAAAAGTGAGAAGGAGTGGACTATGGATACAGAATCATGCATTGGCAGGCAGGATGGCTGTATCCCTTAGTTCTGAATAATTGTATTTTTGTTACGAGGGAGGGTTCTATGGCAGGGAGTGGTAGAAATGTGAGTAATGGTGCTGGGTGGAGATTCTAGGAAATACCTATGGTGCAAAAAACAAAAGGCATCAATAAAACTTAAAACACAACACTCAAAAAGAAACTCTCAAAAAAAAAAGACTCACAAATATCTCAGTTAAGTGACTATTTTAGAGTAGTTCCTTGTAGTTACATAGGCAACTTAGAGAATACTATCACTTAGCCCCTTGTGCCTTGGTTTACTTATTTACAATGTGAGAGAATTGGGAGAAGTGGACTAGTTGGCCTCTAAGGTCCCTTCTGGCTCTTGATCTGTGACCTATCCAATGATTGTCCCACCCTCACAGATCTGGACTGACTCAGGTAGCCTGGAACATCTAACGACTTATTCCACATAAATATTGGAAGTTTCAGGGTTACTCCAGTTCCTTTCTCTTGTATTGTTTGGGGACCATGTCTGGTATTAGACTTGGCTTCAAGTGCTATCTCTGGTACTTACTAGAAATACTTGTAGGTCAAATTGAATTTCTTCATCTCTAAAAGGAGAATAATGATACTTGCTCTGTGGACTTCACAAGATTGGGAGGATGAAAGAAACTTGAAAGAAACTAAACTAGAAAATAATTTATAATCACTGCATCTATTTCCTCCCTATTCAGTCATCCCTCATTCTCTTGCAATTTGGCTCCTTTCCCCACCATTCTACTGAAACTAATTTCACTAGTGACTTGTCAAATCTAATACTTATTCTCATTCCTCAATCTCTTTGTCCTTCCTATAGCATTAGACGCCACGGACTACCCTTTCCTTCCTGATACTCTTACTTCCCTTTGCTCCACAGCATGGTATTTAAGGCTCTTCCTAATCTGGCTCCATCCTACTTTGTTCACATTCATTTCCATCACATTCTCTATGTTCCAGTCTAACCAGCTTCACTTGTCCTAGGCTGTCTTCTTTCCAATGCATCATTCAAACAGACTCCAAATCAATCTTTCTAATCTACAGTTTAGACAATGTCCCTCACACCGTTACACTGGCCGCTCCTCCCCTTCCTCCCACTCCCCTCCCCTACCCTGACTCGTCTTCACTGGCTCCCAGTGGTCTCTAATGCTTTTGTAGTTTTTAACCTATAGAAAAGTAGACAGCTAGGTGGAGCAGTGGATGGCATGAGGGACCTGAAGTCAGGAAGGCCAGAGTTCAAATCTGGTCTCAGACACTTCTCAGCTATGCGACCTTGGGAAAGGGACTTAACCTTTGTTATTTGCCTCAGTTTTCTCAGTTCTAAGATGAGAGTAATAACAGCAGCAGCTTATATACTAGCACAGTATATAAGTATATATGTATAAGTATATATAGTGGTGCATAAATACTTGTTCCCATCCCTATGTGCATTCACACAAGGTATTCTCCATGCATGGAATACATTCCCTCCATAACTCAGCCTGCTGAATTACTTCTCTCATTTCAAAGCTCTGTTCAGACATCATCTTCTCCATGTGCTCTTGGTTAAAAATGATCCATCTCCCCTCCAATTCTCATGTAGCCATGATAACATAGTAAACCATTTCTTGTAAGTCAAATAAAGGAAGAAATTAATTTGGCCCACAGGGTGGAAGACTGTTTAAAACTTTTATATAGCAGCTATTTTACAGTGCAATAAAATTTTATCAGGGTGCATATACACTAACTATGGAAAGTCCCTTGAACTCCTTGGTTTAAAAAAAATAAAAGTATGCTATGAAATAAAGGAAATTGTTCTTCCTGCATCATGTATACTGCTATTGATTTAGTCCAGAGAAAAAGCATAACAGGGAAAGTATACTGACGGAAGATATTTTGGGATAAAAAATGTCAACTAATCAGCCTTAACAAAAAACATGTGGAATTCTAAAAGATGAAGTCTACTTCCTCCTTTCCTTCTAACCTCCATTGTGTAGGCTAATCTTGAATGAGTAAACTTCTTGATTTTAAATTATATTCAATTGTTATTTCAATTTCTCATCTCTTAGGTCTAGCACTGGAAGTTGATTGTTTAAAGTCTCCCAGCACGGGGCAGTGCAATCAGAAAGCCTGGGTTCTAGACCCAGTTCTGCCATTTACTTGTCTCAGGGCGTTGGGTAAAACACTTAAACTCTTTTAGTTAATGAAAACAATTTCTTCATCTGTAAAATGAGAGGGTTGGACTAAAAGACCTGTAAGATCACTTCTAGTTTATAAAATATATGAATATTGGGGTGATTTCCTAAATTCTTATATAGCTGAATGTCTAAATAAAAGCTGTATTTCTGTTTTTTCACCACTTTAGAGGGTAACTCTCCTTTGGTTCATTTGTCTCCTCTCTCTCACAGTTTTGTTCATGCTCAGAGAAAGAAACACAGTACTGTGTGCATCTTGGCCTATGTGGGTGTGTCCATTATCCTGCTAGCCCACTATGGCTTCATTTTTCCATTATCCAAGGAGCAAATCATTAAAAATTAACTATGAGAGAGCAAAAGACCTGAAGCTATTCAATTCAGCAGCCGCAGCAAAAAAAAAAAAATACATTTTTTTCATGGTCTTTGTACTTTCATAAGTGTGAATTATTCATGAGGTGTCAGTTTGGGTAAGAGTCAGCTTGGTGATAGACTGGAGCCAGACCAGGGAAATGTGCCCAAGGAACATTTTTTAAAAAGAACCCAAGCTCAACCTTTAGTCATACATTTAAAAGTTTTGAAAGATTCCCTGTTTTGGGATTCAAATGCTTAAAGGTTACAGATTTAAAGGCTCAGCAGGAGCAAATTCTCCATAACAGAAATAGTTCTTTGTATACATGTAAAGGCGCTTGCCCAGAATCTTTGAAGACTGTTGCCACTGTACTACAAAAGGGCCAAGAGAAGAGAGGCAGTCTGCCCACAACTTAGTATGCTTCCATTTTCCATGCCCTGAACAGCAAGGAAAACATTAAGCAGAAAGCTTTCAGGCCCTTAGCCCCAGAGACACATTTGGCAGTGAAATTTCATCACCTACTCCTAGGAGATGGCAGATCATATATCACAGCAAGTGTCCTCTTTTGGTGTCAGTGAAGAAAAAAATGACACTTTCACACTGCCTTCACATCCTCTTCCCAATGAGCCTCTGCGTCCAGGGCACGTTCTCTTCAGCTTATGTTATCCTCTTGTTGCTGAAGTCAGAGTGAACACCCAACTTAAAATGGGATTTGTCACAGTTGCCTTTAGCCTTTGACCATGGTTTCTTGGAAGGCAAAGTCCTGATTGGCTCCTGTGACCAAGAAGTTACAACCATTAACAGTCACCTGATTGTTTCTTCCTTGCATTTCAAATGATTACTTAAAAAAAAAAAGTAAAAACCATCTTTACTCTCCCACCAGAATGTATTTTCAATTCAATTGAATTCAATGTATTTACTGAGTGTATAAATGCCAGGCCCTGTAATAGATGCTGGGGATACTAATGTGAAAAAAGAAGACTGTCACTGCCTACAAAGACCTTCTGCTAGTGTAGGTACGGCTTGGAGATGGGGTGGGGTGGAGAATTACATCAGTCAGCAATGTAGTTGGTTCTTCAGAAGCAAACCGACCCAGAGCCCAATAACTAGTATGGCATTTATTATGGCCCTTAATATATACTCTCTCATTTGAGCCTTACGACAACTCTGTGAAAGAGGCACTATAGGTATAATTATGTCCATTTTACAGATAAGGAAACTGAGGCCCAGAAAGGTTAGGTGACTTGCTCAAAGATACGCATTTTGTAAAAAATCAGAGGCAGGATTTGAACCGAGGTCTTCTTGATTCCATGTCTAGGACAATATCCACCCCACCACTACTGTTACTCTAAGAATGTATTAGAAAATAATGTACTAACCAGATGCTAAATAGGGTTTGAGGTAAGGTAGAAGAGTAGGAATGGGAGGGGGAAGAGGAAGGAGAAGAGGAGGAGGAGAAAAGTTAGAGAAGGGAATGGAAAGAATCAAATTAGAAGAACAAAACAAAGGACTCATTTATTTAGGTTGAGGGTTAAGAGTAGAAAAGATTTTTCTAGGGTCTCAAATCTGATGGCTATTTATGGTGGGCATGAGGAGAAGGACCTGGGGAAAACATACTTAGCTTAGCAAACAGGGAGTAGAGGCCAAGTCAAGTAGAGAAAATACACTGAATTCCTGGATTAAGCCCATCTTGCCAAGCCAAGTTCAAGTCACTGAACTGGCATCTCCTCTGTCAACACTCCTTATCTTAGCACCAATTTTTCCTTTTCCCATAGGGGACAGCTGCTTTGGAAAGGAATTCCTTTAAGTGACACATTATGACCTGCCTATTTACATTTTAAAGATGAACTTCCAAGCTTGGCCTGAAAGAACACGGAAAATATTGTGATTCATCCATTTCACTATTTAGACCCTCTTTCATGAGAAGAAAAACGGGTAGATAAAGGAAACAACACAAGGCCCAAGAGAGGCAGAGGACCATTAGGAAAGGTATCGAGGACAACAGAGACAGCATTATGCATGACCTCTATAAATTCTTAGTACTTTTAAACCTGGAATACTATGTGCACTTCTAGTCCTGGACATCAATTGAGATTTAATAGACTTGAAGGAGTTATACAGAAGAACTAGAAACTTTGTACTAGAAGGGGCCTTAAAATAGATGGAGGAAAATGAGCAAGAAACATTCAAGCTTTTAGTTTAGAAAGATTAAGATGGAACATGGATATGATCTCTGCTAGTCTAAAAAAAAAAAAAACAAACCCCTCTCTTTGAGGGACCTGACCTCCATGGAATAGGCTGTCCCTGCTCCAGGCTTTCTTCCTCCTCTTGCATGGTACCTTCTCCCTTTTCTGGAATCTTCTCTCTCTGAAACTGTACATGCTAGAAATGTCTCTGCTTTGTGAAAGCTTGCTTATTGATGCCTCAATGCCATTGACATCAGAAGTGAGAAAACAGATTGGTCTGTGTTACATGCCTTGCCTTTCTTTATAGCTCCTCATTCTGACCTGTTTGGTGGTTATTTAGGAAGATGAGCTGCCACTGATTAAGAGGGGAGACTGGAAAGCTAAAGGAGGGAGAACCAAGGCCAGCAGCAGCTTTTCCAGAGGACTACTATTGAATCTTCTTCCTCTTCCTAGCAGTGAGTGCTAGACTTGGACTCAGAAAGACCAAAGGTTCAAATCCTACCTCTGGCATTTATTAACTGTGTGACCCTAGAGAAGTCACTTAACCACTCTGAGCCAGTTTCAGTGACTGTAAAATGAAGGAGTTTCTTCTAGCTCTCCTCTATGATCCTATGATCCTAAGATATCAACTGACCACTCTAGTCATGGTCTTGTTACCCTCACCTTCCCCTCTGTACTCTCTCCCTGGGTGTCCCTTTTTGTCTCAAGCCTTCCTTTAAGTAAGATAAAATGTCTGTAAATAAAGGCTCATTGTTTTTAGCACTAATGACTGATCTGACTCTTTTGAAAATGTTTCTAACTACCCTAAATAGACTGGGATATGATTAAAGTTTATTAAATCAACTATATGTTAGGGAACATATTGCTAAAATTTCAGAATATAAATATAAAAGCATTTTTATTTAGTGCTTGCTTTGTGCCCAGGACAGTTCTAATCACAGACATGATAACGAGAACAAAGTCAGAAGCTTACATTTAATTAGGGAGCAGTGGCCTGAGAGGGGCACTTTGGTCCTGAGAAGTATAGGGATGGTGAATGGAATCATAGGAAAGTAAATTGAAGCTAGTTTCCCCCAGGAACATTCACAGAGTTAATTTGATCATGGTTTTATAACTGGACACACTCAAGGCAGAGGCTGTGAAAGAGATGGCTAGAGAGTAGAGACTGGAGTGAAGCATGATTGAGAGCATCCCAAAATAGTAAGCCAGGAGAGACACTCACTAGTTGGGACAGAGGGGGCCCCAGAGCAGAAATTCCAGAGATGAAAAGGTGAAAAATCTCTGGGGCATGTGGTCTCTGATGTGAACACTGGAGTATTTTGGCAAAGCTGTGAAGAAATGGCCAAAAAGTGCCCATTATTTTTAGTTTCTAAGTCCTCCAAACAAACCGGGATATGATTATAAAATCATGAATGTGTTGAGGGAGCTTATACTCCTAATTTTGGAGACTAATTAACATCAAGGTGGAGAACTATGTAATCCCCCAAAATGTCCTTTAGTGCCACTGTCGGAGATAAAATGCTGTGTTAGATGAATCATGGATCTTACCTACTGAGGCAATCCTTACATTCCTTTCATTTTCTCCTAGCCTTCCATCTCAAAAAGTCAAGAAAACCCGTCTACCCTATCAAGCCAGTCCACAGAATACTTTCATGTCTTCATCATGGGGAGACGATAGCGTATAAAGGGGAGAAGCATGTGACTCAGATTCAAGAGACCTAAACTCTTGTCAGTCAGTCAATAAGCATTTATTAGGCTCCTTCTACACGCCAGGCAGGCAGCTAGGTGGTGCAGTAGATAGAGCGTTGAGCCTGGAGTCAAGAAGACTCCTCTTCTTGAGTTCAGATTTGGTCTCAGACACTTACTGTGTGGCCCTGGGCAAGTCACTTAACCCTGATTGCCTCAATTTCCTCATCTGTAAAATGAGCTGGAGAAGGAAATGACAGTATCTTTGTCAAGAAAACTCTAAATAAGGTCATTAAGAGTCAGACATGACTAAAATGACTGAACAACAACGACAAAAGTGTGCCAGGCACTGTGCTAAGCACAGGGGATACAAAAACAAGCAAAAGACAATCCGTGCCCTCAAGGAGCTGATGTAGAAACAACTACATACAAACAAGCTATGTACAGGATCCGGAGGAAGTAATGAATAGCTGTGTGATTTCCAGGAGGATCACTTCCTGTGAGCCTCCATTTCCTTACCAGTAAAATAGAAATGACTATATTTCCACTACCTATCTCTCAGAGTTGTTGTAAAGAAAATGTTTGGTAAACCTGAAAGCACTATATAAATGAAAGCCACTCTATAATTTAAAACATGAGGTTTAGAGTAGGTGGTTTTTAAGATCCATCACCGCTCTAGAATTTTTATCGGGTCTATATTTTCTTGTGGAACATTGGAAAAAAAATGGCAGTGACTTTGTATGCCTCAAAAATGAAAGTGTAGGTACAAAGGTGTATCAGGTGATGGGAGGAAGACAAAGAGAGTTCTTAGACTGGCTGACTGCAGCTATGCAATGGATGAAAAGGAACACTCGGCCCCCAGGCATCTCTGGGAAAGAGTAGACAGTGAGTATAAAAGAAAAAGAGGAGGAAAGACAAAGTGAGGAAGAGAAAGAAGGAGAATGTTCAGAAGAGTTCAGCAAAGGAGGCCTTATCTAGGAGGAGGGATGCTGAAGAAAGTCCTCTGGAGCTCTAAATCTATGATTCTATGATCCTGTGAACTCCAGTAATATCAGTCACTAAAAAGAAGAGCCTAGAAAGGATCTTGGCGAACATCCAGTTCAACTCTCTCATTTCCGAGATGAGAAAACTAAGGCTCAGACATAGGTGGTGGAGTGACTTGTTTAAGATGACATGGCACCTAAGTGGCAGACCTGGGACCATGAAGTCTTCTGGCTCCAAGCCCCATTGTTTCTTCTACCTTTCCAGGCTACCAGGATCCACTGTCAGGAACGGGAAGAGAAATGCTACATTTTTTTTTTTTCAAGCAGAGTATCTTTTGTTTTCCATAAGATCACAAAGTGCTCCAAATATTCTCTTTTGTTTTCTTTTTTGATAGAACACGACAAAATATAGTAACAAGATGACAGGTGTTCTTTTTCTCCAAATCACATTCCTATAACACTTGTGGTTCCGATGCTATTTCCCCTGCCCTGGAATTTGACAGGGAAGTAGCTCCACAAATGTCACTGCAATTTTTTTTTAAATGAAGTTATGAAAGAGAAGAAATTATGAGACAAGAACATGTAAAATCAGGCAAACGAAAACCTCGTTACACTGAGAAACTCAAGAAATAAACAGAGACAATTGAGTACACTCCACATGACTTAGCCACATGATACCAGGGGAAATTACGGTGTTTGGTTACTGTTAAACAGTGTGAGTTGGGACAGATGTGGAAAGGTAAGTGAGGTCCAGTGAGTGAATTACTCTGAGACTTGAATAGATCCTAATAGAAGTTCCATGCCTCATTTGGGGATAAGGGCATGGAGCTTCTCTGTATGCTGTGATGCACAGTAATTAGCCTTGTAAATGACTTTGAAATGACAACTAAATAGAAACACATTTTGGAAATGACATCAAGACTTCAGTTGGAACAGTGTACATGGGTTTTCACAGGTTTGCCTAATTGCTCATTTTCCAGAGCTGCATATTCAAGCCAGATTTTCTCATCAGCCTTAACTAAGACGTTAAGGTCAAGGCTATAGTAGGGAAGGAAAATATAAAGCAGCATCAAATTGTCCATTACCTCAATAATTCAAGCTAGAACAAGAGGGTATCCCCCTATTTTTCTTGAGTTTTCTGGTAAGATGACTTTAGAGTCTGAATTACCAGAATCATTACTTGGATTCTCAGCCTCATTTTCTGCATGTTTATCCATTTCTTCACTCTTGTGCCAGTCACAAATTGGATATGTGGGGTGAGTGAGAGTGAGAAGTCGAGGATGACTCCAAGATTTCAAGCCTGGATAACTGAGAGGATGCAAGAATTCTCTAAAGTAATAGGGAAGTTGGGGAGAAGTGGGAGTTGGGGAAAAGATAAAGAGTTCTATTTTAGACTTGTTGAGTTTGAGGTGCTTATAGCCAATTCGTGATGTCCAAAAGGCAGATATACAGCATTAGAGCTCAGGGGAGAGACTGGGCCTGGATATATACATCTGGGAATCATCTGCAAAAAGACAATTATTGAAACCATAGAAACTGCTAAAATCACTAGGTGAGACAATAGAGCAAAATGGAGGATAGGGCCAAGGTCAGAACCCTGGGGGATACCCACAGTTTCTGGCTATGACATGAAGAACCAACAAAGGATAAGGGAACATCCAAGTGTTACGAAAACCTAGAGAGAAGAAAAACCAGGAGGAGAAATTAATCGAGTCAAGTTAACAAGCATTCATTAAGCACCTGTGTGACAGGCATCCCTGCGTATAACTTAGGCACTGTAAATGGATAATGGTCTGGGCCAGGAGTGAGGAACCTGTGGCCTCAGGGCCACATGTGGCCTTCTAGGTCCTTAGGTGTGGCTTTTTGACTGAATCCAAGACTCAGTCAACTGTATAGAACAAATCCTATTATTAAGGGGATTTGTTCTGTGAAGTTTGGATTCAGTCAAAGGGCCACACTTGAGGACCTAGAGGGCCACATGTGGCCTCAAGGCCACAGGATCCCCACCCTTGGCCTAGGCCCAGAATGAAATGGGAGGAAGAGAGTACCCCAGATTGCATTTAGGAATTAGTGTACTGCTATCAGCTTTCCCCCATCTATTTCCTGACCCAAAAAGTCAACACTTTTGCATCAATATTCTTCTGATGACGCTATATGGCTACAAACTATGGAATACAACTATTATCAAGAATCAAAATTAGAGATTTTGCCCCTCAAATTGCCCAAAGGGCAAGAGACAGATATATGATGGGTCTAAGTAGGCTGTGGCATATTACCGCAGTGGCTTGGAGAAAAGAACTGATATGACATAACTCAGCCAAGGAATCCATTAAAAAAGGAGGAGGGTTGGCCAGGTATCTAAATACAGAGATAAACTAGATAGAGCCTGAGCGCTATACTTAGAATGCTTAAAATAGCAAAACAATAATGACGACAGCAACAACAACCCTAAATGAAGGCCATTAGAGATTCAGGTAGGTAGAGCCTCTTATATCTAGGAAGAAACTGACAAGATGTTGTGGAAAGAGAAGCCATGGGTGAGGTAAGACCTGCACGTTGGAGGGAGTATTCTCATCTAGCCACAGAAATATTAAAGCATTGACACAATATCAGTGATGCCTCAATTTAGAACAACAGTAGAACTACCCAGTTTATATTGTTGGACATATATGACTGGTTCCAGATCAGGTCTTCTTGATCTATATCATTTTATAGATGTGAAAACTGAAGCATTCTTCTGATTTCATAGGCTTTGGACTTATGGATCTAGAGCAAGTGGCTCTAGAAGGGACCTTTGAAATAATATATAATCCAACCCAATTATCTTACAGGTGGGGAAGCTGAGGCCCCAAAGGTGAAATGACTTGCTCAAAGTTATGCAGTTAGTGACAACCAGAATATAAACTTAGATTTTCTGATTTTAAGGCCAGTGCTCTGAGCTGAAGTTCAGAGAACATTTTCAACAATTGCCAAATTCACAGGGAGGGAGCAGCATGTAGGAATCTGACATTTATGCTTTTGTGGGAATTTAGAACTTTTAATGTGGGGTTCTAAACTTCCCCATTTAAGGGATAAGGAGAAGTTGAAGCAGATTCAGAGTATATCCATCAACATGACAGATTCAAGGTTTAGAAATAAAATCTCTGAGGAAATACAAAAAAGTCTGGGCTTATTCAATCTAGGAAGAAAAGGTATTTGAATAATCAAGAGCATTTGTCAAGAATTTTCTTACTGAAGATGGCACAGAATCTTAAAACTGGAATCATCTATCCCAAATTACTTGCTTTTGAAATGGGCTGAGGCCACAAAAGATTGAATGATTTAACCAAGGACACCAGTTAGCGGTATAACCAGTGCTAGAACTAAATCAGCACTTTCTTCTGGAATATTCCATTTATGATGAACAAGTATTTTTTATTTAGTATTTTATTTTTCCCCAGTTATATGTAAAAACAATTTTTAACATTTGTTTTTAAAACTCAGAGTTCTAAATTCTCTCCCTTCCTCCCTCCCCTTTTTGGGAAGATAAGCAATTCAATATAGGTTATATATGTCTAGTCATGCAAAACATTTCTGTAATAGTTATGTCGTGAAAGAAAACAGAACAAAAAAATAAAACCCTCAAGAAAAATAAAGCAAAAAAAAATGCTTCAATCTGCATTAAGATATCACCAGTTCTTTCTCTGGGGATAGATAGCATTTCTTTTTTTCTTTTCTATTTTCTTTTTTAATTTTTTAAAACTTATTTAATATTTTTAGTTTTCAGCATTGATTTTCACAAGAGTTTGAATTACAAATTTTCTCCCCATTTCCACCCTCCCCCCCACTCCAAGATGGCATATATTCTGATGGTTCTGTTCCCCAGTCAGCTCTCCGTTCTGTCACTCCACTCCCCTCCAATCCCCTTTTCCCTTACTTTCTTGTAAGGCAAGATAGATTTCTATGCCCCATTGCTTGAATATCTTATTTCCAAGTTTCATGCAAAAACTTTTTTTTTAACATCTGCTTTTAAAACTTTGAGTTCCAAATTTTCTCCCCTCTTCCCTCCCCACCCACCCTCCCTAAGAAGGCAAACAATTCAACATAGGCCACATGTGTATCATTATGTAAAACCCTTCCACAATACTCATGTTGTGAAAGACTAACTATATTTTGCTCCTTCCTATCCTATCCCCCTTTTATTCAATTTTCTCCATTGACTCTGTCCCTTTTCAAAAGTATTTGCTTTTGATTACCTCCTCCCCCTATCTTCCCTCCCTTCTATCGTCCCCCCTTTTTTATCTCCTTCCTCCTTCTTTCTTGTGGGGTAAGATACTCAATTGAGTGTGTATGTTATTCCCTCCTCAGGTCAAA